>PNEQ01083159.1:0-19386 GCA_003012365.1 Medauroidea extradentata | reverse complement strand
TTCGTATGGGCCACTTTTCCTTTCCAAAGCTCTTTAGTTTCCTTTTCTGCTCCTCTTCTCTTACAAAAAAACTCTGCCACTTAACTCTAGCAGATGCATATTACTACTTGTTGCGATCACATAAAAAACACTAGGCGTAACCTAACATGCTGTGATATGCCAGAAAGTGTATCAATTTCAGAGATGCTGCAAAATGTCTGTTATCATCAAGTAAATTATATTACAGAAATAATGTGTAAACAAAATATGGTATCATATTTCTGTGAAAGGATTTTAATGTTAACAAAATACCTAGAATATTAGGTAAGTAAACACAAAAATTCAAGGACTTTTCAAGGACTAGACTAAATCAAGGACTTTTCAAGGCCTTTTAAGGACATGGTCAAAGTTCCAGGACTTTCCAGGACCGTAAGAACCCTGTACACATCCAGTAAAAATTTACAACTTGTGTTGAAAGCACACTATTATTTTGTATGAATATTCCATAGCAGGTGAAAATGCAGCCAGGTTACTGATATTACACTACACCAGTGTTGCACAGAGAAACAAAAACTGAGAAGAGAACTATATTGTATTTGTTTATCTAAGGGCAATACATAATTAAATCTGAGCATACTGAGGTAGCTAGACAGAGCAATGCTGTGGGAAACAGTAAAGGAAGTCAATAAAGCCCCACTATAATTTCAATAAAATATAAAATGAAAACTACGTACTATACTATTATAATACAAACATTGTGGTTTGTTTGAAAATGTTTTGCAGTTATGAGTTCTTTTTTTATACACCCGAATTTGAATGTATCACAATTGTAGCTTGTAAAACATTAAGGCAAAAATTCCAAGTTTAGTCCATGTATGGAGCATTTAGGTTCCTACAGTTCTGAATACTTCGTCGATTCTTGCACAAAGGTGTACAATATCACTGACAAGGCACTCATCACACTGTATTCTATATTGAAATGGCCTTACCCTACCAAAAAAATTCCTAAGAGAGTCAGTGAATATTGCGGGGTTCCCAGGAAAATTTAGTTAATTTTATTTCAATGTGCTTTACGTTTCGTAGACAGCAAGGACATTACAGACGGTTACACACGACTGTAAACTATGACAAAAACTGGGATGGAAATAAGCCATTGCCTATTTTAAGCGAACATTCTAGCATTTGTCTACATTGATTTCAGGAAACCATTGAAAAACTAAGTCAGGATGGCATGAGCTGGGTATCAACTCTTTCACCTGAAAATCTCAAACGTCCAACTTCCATGGTGCTAGAAGTTGATGAACGGTTGCTACTCTTTGATCTGCGGTAGAATGAACAGTTCAAGCATAGGTATTATGAAGAACTACCACTATGATTCTTTTTGAGACTAGAAAATTTCCCACAACAGTTTCAACCATTAGTCGACACCAAACGATACAAATGTGTCAACAAATACTGTGTGGATCTATGAAGCCCCAAACGTGAATATAACATCAGTTGACATGTCCAGATATGTGGGAGGATGCTTTATCTGAAAACTGTCACTTTTCCTGGTACCCACTGCCTTAAACAATTGAAGCCACCACTGAACACGCAAACGTATTCTGCGGACAACTATAATTTGGCTGTCAATGATTCTTTGAAGCACAGGAGGGCCCATATTTACCTGTCTCACTAAATTTTTGTATGACCTCACTACGCTTGCTTTCGCTGTAAGTTCCCATATTGACAATTCTGTGACTAAGGTACTCTTCTTCCAATGTACTTTCATTTCAGCATTCTCATCAGCAACCTTTCACTACTCATTCTGTTAACATGCCCATACCACATCATTCGTGGAACTATCAACATCAATACAGAGGGTCATCGATTTAGATTCTTTATACCACATTACACACTTAGCCCTCAATTTAAAGTGTTACTATTTATTCTATCAAATTAATTAGAGTTATAAAAAATTATACTAAATACCACAATGCTCCTTCATTAATTGTAACAAGAGATATATTTTTAAAAAATGAGAATGGGACTTTATGGTAATTCTGTAAATTTATGTACTGTACGGTTGCCCACGATATATATCAAGCAACAATAATACATTTGTATACACATACATAAAAAAAACTAGCAGTCCCAAAACATTCTTTAACAGCAATTTATTACATTTGTTGTCCATCGTCCATTTACTGGTACGTGGCTGCTAATGCCACAAAATACTTCATGCAAACATTCTTAACATTCGGTTCCAACAGCTCATCTGAATTGCACTACTACTGATCACATACCTACACATGCTAGATTTCTGGTGCTGTTGCAACCAAATGAGTAGCAAAAATACAAAATAATACGTACACACTCTTCTCAGTTTTCATTTCCGTACCCAACCCTGGTGTTACAGGCCAACTCATATGTACATCTTTTTGTGTGTGTGCATGCGCAGTTAAAAAGAGTAAAATGTATTACTGACTGTAGAAGTTGTCGAGCCAAACTTACAGCTGTGTGTACTAAGTGTGTTATAGTACAGATGTAAGCAAAGAGGGAACACATGAGCACACCGTCAACTGCTAACGACACCTAATTCTGCACCCTATGAAGAGTCCCACCCGTTAGTCATCTAGTAGAATGACCTACAAAATGTAATATAGCTCTCACAAGAAGCAGGTGAACGACAACACAAGTCAGCAAAGCAAAGAATCAACCAGGAACCTGAACTGACAATAACATGCAGGTCATGAGAGCATTCTACGTCATAGTTTCAACACCTACTGCACTAGCACATGGCAAATTTCATCAATTCCACATAAAATAATGTAAGGTTTCACTAACATAAAGCTGAACTCATGTTTCTTTTAGGCAGACATGTCCAAAAATCATATACAAATATTTATAAATATTTGTAAAGACACGAGGCAGATAACTGGTGAAAATGTGTACCATCAGGCAGACGCTAGCTACGGAGCCTACCACAGTCTCCACATGCAAACGCACATGCACAGACAAACACGACCTTTCTTGAGGAAAGAGGATGATCGCTAGTGGGGCAACCAGAACTGTAGCAAACCAATGCCACTTGTCAAAGCTTTCTAGCACAATGTCATGCTCCCAGCTGCTTCAGTAGGTGGAGAGCACCCCGTTGGGAGTGGGCACGACAACGGCTGCATGGGAGGGGTGTGGCTGCAGGGTGGGTGGTGGTGGGTGGTGGGGTAGGTGGTGGGAGGTGGGCACTACCACATGAGAATTGTGGTGATGGGACTGGGTCGCGCCTGGCTGTCCGCCCGCCTGCTGCTGCCCGCTAGCCCCGCCCTCCGTCGTGTGCTTGCGCAAGTGACGCAACATGTTTCCCTTCTCCACGAATGTCTTGCCGCAGTCAGGACATGCGTGGGGGCGATCCCCTGAGTGACTGCGGCGATGTGAAACCAAGTGCCCCTTGCACATGAAGTCCTTGGGGCACAGGTCGCAGCGGAACGGTCGCTCGGCCGCCGCACCTTTGTTGTGGGAACGCTGGTGGAACAGCAGGTTGCCTTTGAGGGGGAATGCTTTGCCGCACTCCTGGCAGGCAAACGGCCGCTCCCCGGTGTGGCAGCGCATGTGGTTGATGAGGTGCTCCTTGCGCGTGAAGGGTTTGGAGCACACGTTGCAGCAGTGCGGAGTCTCGCCGGTGTGCTGCCGCAGGTGGTTCGTCAGGTGCTCCTTCCGCGTGAATGATTTGTTGCAGAATTCGCAGCGATGCGGAGACTCACCTGTGTGGATGCGGACATGGTTGGTGAGATGCTCTTTACGTGTAAAGGATTTCGAACAGAAGTGGCAGCGATGGGGGGATTCGCCCGTGTGTTGGCGAACGTGGTTCGTAAGGTGCTCTTTCCGAGTGAAGGACTTGGTACAGTACTGACATTTGTGTGGCGACTCACCTGTGTGCTGCCGAACGTGATTGACCAGATGATCTTTACGAGTGAACGCCTTGGGGCAGTACTGACAGCGGAACGGGGTCTCGCCAGTGTGCTGGCGAACGTGATTTACCAAGTGCTCCTTGCGAGTAAACGACTTGGAGCAGAAGCCACAGCGGTGAGGCGACTCACCGGTATGCTGCCGAACGTGGTTGAGGAGGTGCTCCTTGCGAGTGAACGTCTTGGAGCAGAAGTCGCAGCGGTGGGGCGTCTCTCCGGTGTGCCACATGATGTGGTTCGTGAAGTGCTCCTTGCGTGTGAACGACTTGCCGCAGATCTCGCAGCGGAACGGCGTGTCGTTGGTGTGGGACCGCATGTGGTTGGCCAGATGCTCCTTGCGCGTGTACTTCTTGCCGCACACCTGGCATGCGTGGGGGGTCTCGCCTGTGTGCCACATTACATGATTCATGAAGTGTTCCTTTCGTGTGAAAGATTTCTTGCAAATGTCACATCGATGAGGGGTCTCACCAGTATGTTTCCGAACGTGGTTCACCATGTGCTCTTTGCGCGTGAACGTCTTGGCACAGTACTGGCAGCGATAGGGAGTCTCGCCCGTGTGGCAGCGTGTGTGGTTGTCCAAGTGCTCCTTGCGAGCAAACGACTTGCCGCACACTGAGCAGGCGTAGGGCTTGTCAGTCGCGTGCCTCTTGGTGTGGCGCTCCAGGCTGGCAGCATTTGCAAACACATGGAAGCACACTGCACAAGTGTACATGCTGCCCCCTAAGTGACATTTCCCATGCCGTGTCAGCTCTGCGGCACATGTGAACGCCTTCCCACATACCTGGAACAAGCAAGTAAAGCACACTTCACAGCCACTACATCTGTTTGTTAACCTTACAACTATAACAATATTCAAGTAGAGACTTTGGAATTAATTCAATATTTAGCAATCATAGCAGCAGTCACATTCTTTATTCATTTACACACAGTCTTGTAATTGTTATCATCAGAAAACAAGTTAAAATATGTTGTAAACTACAGAAACAATTTATTTGTGTGCCAAATTTGCTTAAAAGTAGCCAGAACAAAAACTGAATTAATGTATACATAATAGTTCCCATAATTTGAATGTACAAGAGATATTGAGTTAGTGTGACATTTACAATGACTAACCATATACAGTACTATAAACTCAAAGGCAAGTGAACACATTATGCATATCATAAATAAGTTACACTGAAACTTATAAGAACCAAGTTAAACAACACTTTCTTTACGGATTCGAAGTTTTTGGAAAGTGATCTTGTAAGTACAAAAAAAAATATTCTGAACCATTTTAGACCAAATGCAATTTAAAAATTTATACCTATACTTTTAACTAGGCCTAGATAATGTTTTTAAATTAATGAGTAAACTTTCCGCACAACCATGCACGTAACTGAAAGTCTACAACAGTTCTTGTAAGTTTATATGATAGGCAAGGATTTATTTTACAAGGAACTAACATAAATCAAATGTTTGTTCCAAATTTGACAGGGATTACTGGAATAATTTAGTTACCAAGTAGAAGTATTATCAATGGTACGTGAAAATCGCAAATTGCGATAAATGCGAAATATATGCAACATTTTCAGTTATTTGCGAAAATGTGTAAAATTACGACTAATTTACGTAAAACCCCTAACTTTTGATAGGCTTCAAAGACGTATGCATAATTGTGACATACCATACCCATTCACTATTTAATTTCAAGAAAATTGTTGCAGAAACTATTATAAGCATGCATTTATATAGGCCTAGCAATTACATGTTAATACTGTGGTTAGGCTACATAAACAAAAATAAACATGCCATGTTAACATGCCTCCGTGCACATTTTTCAATGTTCACTGTTTACAACATGGCGGCATTCAGTTATAAATGGTCGTAAAATAACTTCGTGAACGGTGTTAACGGGAATTGTAGTAGAACTATCATTTCGCCTCTTGCCCTTCCATAAACACTTCTTTTCATTCTTTGTCTTCCTCTCAAAGTTACAATTACAAGCATTCACAAAGCCACTCTATTTCGCTTTACTTGTTTACGTTTGCCGCGCACTCGTGTTACATGTAAACAGTGTAGATGCTGAGAGGTTTTTCAGCAACTATAACCTGTACTTTCAGACAGAAGAACAGTGCTGAAAGAAGAAAGCTTGGAAACCTGTTCAATGCTAAAATTTAATCAGTGAACCATTTTATTTGTTTCTAATAAAGAAAACATTGTCCTTGCACAATTGATAAGTTTGTAAGTATGTTGTTTTATACAGAAAATTAACTTTTCGCATATTTTTTAACTATTTCATTAAATATGCTACAAAATGCTACACAGCTCTTTTCAAAATACTACAAAATGCTACAAAGTTCTTTTCAAAATACTACAAAACCAATATGAAAATGCTACAAAATAATTTTCAAATTGCTACTTTCACGTGCCTCTAAGTATTATTAAAACGGAGAACCAAAACAATTTGGGTGCTGAAATTGATGCAAATGGTTTTAATTATGTAAACTGTATATGGTAGACATTTCAATTTAACCAAAAATAATTTGTACATAAGGCTACATTCTGGAAATCAGTTATGAAAACTTAAGGCGGCACAACAATCAAAATATAAGAACAATTAATGAATGAAATTAAATTAACTTTTGCAATTTAAGTATGGTTGAAATTATCTTTCTGCTTAGTCCAAAAACAGGGAATTAAAGGGACAACTGACAAGACAGCAAGATGAATACTAGGACCAACTCCCCATGAAGTGACAAAGCCGGCTTCTTATGGGGTGTTTAAAAAGTCCAAACATAACACTGAGAGCCAGTAAACACACGACCACCCGCCTAATGCTGTACTGAAGTCAGGAAAGTATCAATTACTCAAGTTCAATCTAATAAATATTGCCAAATATATTTAATTTAAAGGTGACACTGTTTGTCATTATATTATATAATAATTTATCCTGATTGCAGGGCCAACAACCAAAGTAACAGAAACCAAAGGAGAATATTCATATTCACAACCTACGAAGAGAGATGTTGATGGCATAAGTGTATGACTGTGACTGGAGGCTACCGCATGGACAAGTGTGGATATAGATTTCCACTTGTAAGATGCCACCCACCACCAGCGCTAGCTTACAATTCACAATGTTATAAACATTGTGGGAGCCCCAGTTCCAATTGGTTCAACATTAAGGCACCACTAAATCAAAGGAAGATACTGATGTGGTTGAAGAAAAAATTAATGCAGTGAATTGTTAATTTCACTTCCAAGCAGTGTGCACAAAAGTGGTAGGATGCTCTTCAACCTGTAACGTGTTAAGTTTTAGAAATTACAAATACACAATGGAAGCTTTGACATGGTTTAAAGCTGTGTCTGTCACTTAACTTAATTAAGAACATGATATCAAATAAGACTAGCATATTTTTCAATTTCAGGAGACCAACACACGAGTATGTGGTAAACTGCTTTAATGTATGGGGAGGTTGAAAGAAGCTTGCTCAAAGCAGCATGCTCCTTGTAATGCAATTTGCCACTTCCCCCCCCCCCTGAGTTTGATACAGAGCTTAGCTCTTATTTCCAATGATTGGTTTCCAAGACAGCTGAGCTCCTTAATTTGTAGCCCAGCTGAAGTGAGGGCGCTCCATTATCGCCCTTCATTCCTCATGGTAATCGTAAAAAAGCAGCATGAAAATGAACTGGTCTACGCTTTACATCTCTCTCCTACCCTTGCTCCGTTGCCACCCTTCCCCTCCTGCAGGTGGTTGTGTTGGTATGGGAGACGGAACAATACACAAAAATATTAACGTCCAATAGCTGTGAGCTGCCAAAAGATAGGAGAGGAAGCACGTGAGTGCACGCATGGCATACGACAAAGTGAGTGAGGCAATGAGTTTGTATGCAAAGGGGAAGTGGGCGGTTGTAGTTTGAAGGTCAAATGTGCAGAAAGAACTTTAGAGGTGCAGATTTTTCTGCACCCTACTCTCTCCCTCTCTCTTCTGCCAAGTCCTCTCTTCGCCCTATTATCTTCTAACAAGGACAGAGACAGTTTTTATGCTAGGGATACCACAGTCATTGGCGAGGTATATCACCAACTCCCTGCTTCCCACATCTTTCTTTATACACACCGAGTCGGAACATGTGGCGTGAGCATAGTAGACATTATAAAACTGAAGCCCGCAAATGCAATTACTGTAGAGTCGTTGCTGTAGGAAATAAAATTGTGTAACAATGAAAACAGTGTCTCTTTACTATTGAAAAGTGCTAAGTTGTTATTCTCTGTTTACATAACTAATGTCTCTTGTATCAATATGGTGATATTTAAAATGAAAAATAATAATTATCATAGTAAAATTATTTTAAATATTTATGTGGCTCATTTCAATAATTCTAAGGGTTGGTTTCACAATGTCTGATTTTGTTCCAAATACCATCTGATTAAATTTTAAGTGATTGTTAACAGTGTTTTGTGTTTCTCGAGTTATGGTCAACTTAAAACTGCTGTAACTAGCGGTAAACAATGGTTAAGTTAAACACAAGAAGAAGTTCCAGTTACCGACTTAATCAGAACCTTTAACAAAATATGGCAGTCTTAAGATTTTAAGCACTACAACACAACCCTTGTGATGAAAACATGATTATGTGTTACAAAATCAGGAAAAAATAACTGAATGTGAAATTATACATACATTATATGCAATTCTTGCATTTTTATCGGGCAAGTTTAATTCAAAATAGATGTATAACTGCCAATACAGAAGTTGTTTCACAACTAAAGTTATGGTAGACCAAATTATTTATTGATGATCGTTGCAAACCAAACTCAATACTGATATTACGAAACCGAAAAATGTCTTGCCATAGATGACAATTTTTGTACAGACATTTTATCTAAACAAAAATGTTAACGTATGTACTATTGCAAGAAACGTGTTTAATGCTTCACCATTGATAATTAGCCTATTTGGCTTATAAAATGTATGTTGCTATAATTTTCTGTTTTTGTTTTAAATGTTGAGAGGAAAAGGTTAGTTTTGGTTAGGTTACACAGAAGGCCCACTTATTATTGTTTTTTTTGAAATAAATGTGAAAAATGTATAGAATTTTTTGCTAGAACATAAAGAAAAATAAACATAGCATAGCTTACATCTAAACGGTTATTTATTCAACGATTCACACATGACAAAAAAAGCAGTAATTTTCAACACATCATTTGAAACAAAGATTGTTATAACAGAAAATTTACTTAAATTAATATTTGGCTTCATTCACGTGGGGTTATGCTCGGGGAATATAAATAACACGAACATAGAGAAAAGTTTCTTAAAGTAAATTTACACAAATATCAGAAATTGCAAAGCAAAACTTGACAAAATCATTAACGATGAAACAAAATAGAAGTTTCACTGCAAGCCTGCTTCCTTTCGTCCACGTTCATTATGAATTTCGGCTTTCTCGTACAAATCTGTTCAGTGATTTTTTGTGGCATTCCACATCATGCCGAGACGGTGCCGACGTCTCGCCCTGGATGGACACTGTATGTGACTTTTATTTAGAGAGACTTTTACGTGTACAGTTGGCAGCTAGTGTAGCCTAGTTGGTGTGGTGGCCGCTAGGTCAACAACACTGTAATCAGGTGCGGTGAGCCGCAACAGCAGTCGCCTCGATTCTAAGAGTCGTCGCAGCAGCCTAATACCAGTCACCAGGACTCCTACACCTGATGTTGGGCAGTCCAAGACCAGACAATGTGCAGTTGACGACTAACCACCAGCTGGGTAGAGCCGGGTACGAGACTAGAGTGCTGACGCTCCAGGATGGTTGGGCGCATGAATAGGCCCGAGAACGGCAGATGATTGCACACAATTTGACTAACGATTTTGTGTGCAACATTCCAAGGGAAGAAGAGAATGAGACACGTGCGGACGCTGTCCCAGAGGACCCTTAAGACCTCAAACTTTAGTTTTGCAGTGGTTTCGAAAATATTTTTTTAAACTTAAGTTAATACATATATCGAAAATTCATTCTGGCAGTTCTAACATTTGTATATCATAGTTTGTGTACAATTTTGTTTGTTGCAACACACCAAACTCATTTTTAGATTTTTGCCCCTGAAATATCACTTATTTTGTTGTCAAAATAAGCCAAAATTAAGTAAATTTTTACTAGCAAACAGTAAATTATTAAAAAAATACTATGGCAAAATTGTGCATTGTATGACTGTACACATTCTCAAATACTTTTGGTTAAAAAATATTAGTTATTTGCAACTGTTTGAAATAAATGAAAGATCATGGCCTTAAAGACGGCACACATGCAGTGGCATCAGAATGCCTACAAGCCGGAGGTATCGTGAATTCCATGAACTACAAGACAGAAAACGGACTCTAGGACAACAGTGAGTTTTTGTGTGTTCAACCCAATAAGTGTCGGCATACGTATATTAGGAATAGACCTATAGCAGAGATTTAATGTAGGTCATGAATGTGCGTAATGTTGTATGTAGTTTGCTGAATCATAATATATTACATAGCATGTTGAACTTCTTGTATGTGGTTTATGTTAAGCACGCTTCCATGGGGGTGCACGTAAGAAAGCACGGTAGCCTTGTATACTACCCGACCCCAGTTAATGAGAGAAGGTTGGTTGCCCCCCTGTTACAACGTCTTGATGCCATAATCTTTCTTTCTTTTTTTTTTTCAAACAATTGGAAATAACATGAATATTTTTTAACCAAATGCTTTGAAAAAATTTGAGACTGTGTACAGTTGTACGATACACAATTTTATCAGATAAATTTTTAAAATAATGCACAGTTTGCTAGCAAAAAATTATTTCGCTTAATTTTGGTTTATTTTGACAACAAAATATGTGATATTTCAGGGGCAAAATCTAAAAAACCGTTTAGTGTATAACAGAAAAATTCAGATACAAACGATGATACATAAGCGTTAAAACCTTACAAATGAATTTTGATATATATATTAATTTGCATAAAAAATATTTTTGAAACCACTGCAAAACTAAAGATTGAGGCCTTAAAAACTTGCGTATGCTCTTCGCTATTTTTTCATGTCAATCTTTATTCACTTTCGTACTTTGCTTTTAAAATTTTGTTGGTACACGGACACACTCAAAAGAAAGTTGAATTCGGCTGCAACTGTCTTCCAATATTCCTCTTTCTGGTTCCACGTAACTGTCTGTTGTAGACAGTCCACAATATGAAAACACTTTTCAACTAGGGTAGTTAGAAGTCAGTTGTTATAGGTACCAAAATCTACCGGGAACTTTTAACCTCTTTCGTCCATTACTTACAAGCTTATATTAAAATGTGACTTTCAAAAAAATGGTTTAACGTCCAATCACAGAGTGAAACGTCACTGCACTGTTGCTAATCATAACATTCATAAATGGGAGAAGTGGTTTCAGAAACGCTATTGGTTTAACCAGTAATTAAAAGTTTTGTTTATATTTATCATATGGTCAGATAACCAATAGGCCTACTTTAAACAAACATTGTGAAACCAGCCCTTAAGTTACTAAATTACAGTAATTACTAACTACACTTTACTTCAAATTAAAACAGATACATAACCAAAATGATAAAGTTGTTCAGCCTCTATTATTTTTAAACTTTGCATAAAAACTAGAAATTAAATGTTCAAAATGTATTTTCAACACTGATGTACTGTACATTTTTATCAGTCACCTTAGAAAATTAAATTCACTATAGGCTGTTGACAGTAAGATGAGCCATTTTCAAAACCTTGGCTTTAAAAAAAACAGCCCAATGAAAACATTTGACAGTAACCTCAATTCCGATGATGATGTATTGTATCATCTGTAGAAATTACACACAGATTCCCTTTGCCTCATTTTATTTACTTTCAGTCCTTTTTCAAGTTGTCGCCATTTCATAATCAACGGCCCTAGATAATGAAAGTTTTCACGTCCACAACTTTCTCGTCTCACATGTCGCCAACATTTTCATACACACATACTGTACATCCTATACTACATCTTTCCCTTTTACAAAACTAAACTACTCAGCATTCATAGTCTTTAAAGTGACTTGACCAATTAACATCACGCCTCAGACGGTCTCTTAAACTGTTCTAGTTGTCATCTGATGCTGGCATAACCCCTTTTTCAAGCACCACTGTTTGTTTCCTGCAACTCTGTTTCTCCCTTTCATCATTATCAAAATATGATGGGTTTACATGATAGTGTTTCTGTGGAACACAGTTCCCATGTTATCTTTAATGACAGAATGTGGACTGTTACGAACATCCTGTATAGACCACTCACTTGAGTTGATCTTCAAGAAAACCACTTGCTGCCCTTTGTAAAACATGTGACTCTCATGTAGTTTTATCATGTTTCTTTTTATTTACGGTGTTCCTCTGCAAATGGAAATCAGCGAAATCTGTTACTAATCTGGGTTCCAGCACATGAATCATGGGTTGGCAACGTAGAACATGTCACACGACAGAACAGCAATTGAGAAGGGGAGTAAGGTAGACCCATTACAGCTGTGTTTCTATACTCTAACAGCACATACTCCCAAGTCAATTTTGCTCTCTCTACTTTTGTACAGACAATTTTTTTAGCAATACACACAAATCTTTCAATCAACACATTTGACCTGGGGTAGTTAGGACTAGAAGCATTGGCTAGCAAACTGCTGAAACTCTTATGAACTAAAAGGCATGTTGTTAGCTCTCACAATTTTTGGCATACCATGAGTTGCAAACATGTCTTTCAATTCCTTAATCAATGTTGCAGCATTCATGGAGGATACCTTTGTTAATTCAAACCATTTAGAGTAATAGTCAGCTATAATTAAGTGCGTAACACCATTACATTCCAGAAAGTCACATCCCACTTTTTCAAAAGGCAACTTACATACATAATCAAGTAATAATGGTTTTCACGGCTTCCTACATTTTGAAACAACTGTCTCAATATTAGCATCAGCCAATAAAAAAGAGACTAAACCATTGCTTTGGTCTTTACAATTCCAAAATGTGCTGAGGTCACTTATTTTAAAATACGTAATTTCTCTCAAAGCATAAGGAATAATGATTCTATTATCTAGTAATACCAATCCATTTGCAACACTCATTTCATTGCAAAACTAGTAGTAAATGTTTCAGTCATCAGGCACTTTGCCCTTGTTTCTAGGCCACCCACTAAGTTGCTGGAATGTCATAGCCTGAGCTGCAGTCGCTAATTGCTTTAAGACACTGTCACTTGTGTTTAGTCTGTGCACTACTTCAGTCAAAGAAAGAACTATGACACTTTACTGGAAGTAGCTTTGCTTACAGCATCTGCTATGTACATTTCAGAAACCATAATATATTTTACATCTATTTTGTAAATTCCTAACTTGATAAAAATTTTTCAAAGCTTTTGTGAACCAATAGAACAAATTTCTTTCTCTACCAAGGCAACTAAGGGCCGATGGTCATTGAGTATTCAATTTTTCTGTCATAAATGTAATACTTTAACTCAGTATGTGCAACTAGAATGGCTAAAAACTCTATTTATCTGACCGTATACACATTAAGCTTTGGACAAGCTTTTAGACTGGACGCCCTTCTTGCATTCAAACACTACCAACAGCATTGCTTGAACTGTCTGTCTGTATTACAATAGGCAAATG
Source organism: Medauroidea extradentata (assembly GCA_003012365.1). NCBI lineage: Eukaryota > Metazoa > Arthropoda > Insecta > Phasmatodea > Phasmatidae > Medauroidea > Medauroidea extradentata. Next base: position 5,829 of record PNEQ01083159.1, on the reverse strand, counting down.
TGGGTCAACATTTTTGAGTACTGGAGGACTCGTCAGTATAAATTTACTCTTATCCACACACACCATGAACCCCTGTTTCCCACTTTAACTCGATATTTCTTTTACAATTCCCTTAATGATGCTGTTAAATTAGTCAACTTCGGACTGAAATTCCTCAGGTAGTAAACTACCAAAAAGCTATGCAGAGACTTTCTATCATGTGCCATTTCATTCTCCACGATTGCTGCTATTTTATCCTTGTCAAGAACTAAGCAAACCCCAATGATTTCATGGCCTAAATACCTAACAACTGCAAAGTGATTCCGTCTCTTGTAAAACGAACACGTTTTCCCATGAGCCAGACACAACTCCATGTTGCGGGGGCGCACCCTCCCACACCAAAAACACTTGACGCCCGACCATATCCACATGAACTCTACTGCGGCCTTGTATGTATGTAACTTGAGCAGTCATTATCTAAGCCAGCCCTAACTTTGCAATAGGTTTTCCTACTGTCACGTTTCCAACAATCAGTCGGCATCCTTTTACAAGATGTCGCAATTTCATAATCAACAGCCCTAGATAAGGAAAGTTTTCACATCCACAACTTTCTCGTCTCACATGTTTCCAACATTTTAGCATACACATATTCCTATACACACTGCATTTAATATTTTAAGATATATATTTTGCATTAGAAAAATTTCAACTTAAACTATGCCTTGACATTACAATTAATGTGCCAAATTGCAAATATATAACATATGTCACATCAAAATATAGTAATGGCTGTTACTATTGCTAACAGTTCACGAAAGGGACTCAAAATGAGCTAAACTCCAGGAAAGATGAGTTTTGTAGTATGAGCTAGTTCCTTTCTTTCAAAGCAGCTCTAGCTGAAGCTTAGCTCCTTTCAATATATAACAACTTGAGTTGAGTATCTATTTCAGAAGTGTTTCCCTAGCACTAAATGTATGACAAAATGTTAAATCTAAAGCAGCAGTAATTTTTATGGCACTGATCAACATGCCAACATTCACAATTTTCAGGATCAGCATTTTCTAAAACATCCCCCTTCCCTGAATCATGATTAAAAAATTTTTAACTTTGAGATATGTTTTAACACAGGGCATCATTGTAAACAGAAAAAATATTATCTTTCAAATAAAAAACTGCAACAAAACATTTTCAACTGTTGCAGAGATTAAGCCATTTGAAATTTCGCCGAAAATAGCAAGTGTAAAAACTGCCGAAAGCACCATTTTCAGCAGCCTGTAATTATCTCACATTGTCCTCAATTATGTTAAATTCAGACTATGAAGGTAACACCCTGCCAGATCAGATGTTGAAAGCACTACACTTATGTTACTGTACCCCAGTGTATTAGTACACATTGTAAAATACCAGACAATTCTTTAGTGCTGGCGTGCAATAGATGCATTTGACACACTGTGCACCGTTTGGATGTCTTCAGCGCTCTCGTCGGCGGTGCACAGTGGACCACGTGACTATTGTAGAGACTTGATGGCTCGGAAGGCTGTTGTTTTGTATCGCTATGTTTCCTTGCTCTTACTCTATGCTTCCCCTTCTCCTCTTCACTGCGCAGGCACGGTAGCTAGACTCTGGCCAGGTTGAACTAAGGTTCTTGCATGGGCCCTCAGCTCACTTTCCTTTTCCTTCTGGACGTGGGCACTGAGAATGTAAGTACTTCCGAGCTCCTAGTTAGTGTGATAGGGTAGGTTGGGGACTTGTCCCCCATGGCGAGCAAGGCGGCTGCATTAGCTGTTTTGATTATTTGTTGCCCGATGGCTATTTGCACACACGTGTGTTGCTTTACTAGCTTCTAGCTTTGTACACACAGATTTTGACATTATGGAGCTCGCAGAAGTAACTACCTTTTGTGATGGCACGTTTGGTGTGTCATGTATTTCATGTAACTAAATTCTGACTTGCCCAGATATTTTCTCTTTCCAGTTGATATACTTTGTGATCCTTGTAAAACTAATTACTATTTTTTGTAATTTTTTAAAATAACAATTTTCCATCTCACAGATGATAGCAATGTCCACTGTGTGGACACATAATTGTACTGTCCATTTGTTTAAATCGCCAACTTTGTAACTATGTTAAAGTTCATTTTTTATTAGTAAATCTTGCTTGTTTATACATTTGTTTCAGTTTGTAATTTTTATTTCCCGCAACACACTGTATGTTACAAATTTCTGCGCTACAACTCTGCTGTGTGCTAATACCTGCCACTTTATTTTTCATGTGTACAATGGCCGTCAACGTAACGAGCATTTTAGGACTTCCTAAGGCCAACCTTGAGGCATTTCTCCAAGATTGCGAGGTTCAGTATGACGTGGGTTCGACGGTTGCCCAGTTACGGCATCTTGCCGTTGATTTTCTTCGCAGTGAATGTTGGTGCGAATTCTTCGCAGTGAATGTTGGTGCGAAACTTCCAGCTTACGCCCGCCAAGTTCCACGGAAGCACCAGGGGTGAGTAACACTCATTTTAATGAGAAATTATTATTCCAGTCTATCCAGCCCTTGCCCCAGTTGTCCAACACCGAGCCAGCCCACGTGCTGTCATTCCTTGTGGCCGCTAGTCGGGTAGTGGAGTTATGTTTATGCTCTGATCACCGCTTATTACGTAGTTTGGCTATTAAATGTTCTAGACATTTCTTAACTCTTATTACGGAGGAAATAAATGATGAGAAGGGTACTATTGACCCATTTAAAACTAAAGTTCTAGATTTTGCCTTTCCCTCACGTGTGTTTCAGCGGTACCAACGTGATTTTGTTTACAGATTTCAAAGACCAGGTGAGCCAATGCACTCGTTCATTGATTCTATTATTGAGCATGAACGTGCTCTTAATATGTTTACTGCAGAGGAAGAATTGGTGGGCATTATTTTGGAGAGTTTGGCACCTCATGTTAGGCAATTGTGTACCTTATGTTTAGTTCCCAAAACCCTTCAGGATTTAAGAACGTTAGCTAGTGAAGTGCAGGGGCGTTTGGCTGCTACGTCTGAATACCGCACGTCTTTCCCCCCACCTGTTCAACATGTAATTGCGAGCTCCACTCAACAGTTACACTCAGTGCATCATTCGCTTGCTGGCCCTTCCCGTGTTGTCACCAATAATGGCAGTAAGCGATGTGCAAATTGTGCTGCTAGAGGGCACGTAATTAAGGATTGCTTGCTACGCCCTGTCTCACATAAGTATAGGAAATAATTTCGCTGCGGGTGCACTGGCAATGTTCGTGCTAGTTGCCCGGGAAACGAGTATTGGTTGGAAAAATGTGCGACACTTCCAACCAATTCCCTAAGTGTCCGCCACGCTGTCATACAAATTACGTGTCTTATCTCATTTTATGGTCACACTGTAGAAGCTCTTTTTTATACCGGCGCCACATGCTGTCTTGTGGGCAATTCTTTTTTTGATTCCCTTCCGTCATTTATTGTGGGGCGCAAGTACAGAGTGCTCTCGGAACATAGTCTGCAGGTGTGTATCGCCAATGGACAGATAATAAATTTAACACGTGTGTTTCTCCATTTCAAGATATGACTATTTTCTTGGACGTTTCCCTTTTGGATTATTTTTTTTTGGTTTTAAGCCAAGACGTAATTTTGGGGTAAGAATTTTCAGGTCAGACTCGTGCTACCCTTAATTTTGATGATCATCCATTAATGTTTGGTTTCGCCCCTAATATTAAAGTAGCGTTACGGTTACATAATGAACCATTTCAGGTAGCCTCAGTTATTTCAAGTAGCGTAACATTGTCTGGAAGTTCCAAATTAGATTAACTGCGTCAGCAATTTAAAGATGTGCTAACCATTAGAAAAGGGAAGTGTGTTTTGTTACCGTATAAATTTACATTGAATGATGATAAACCAGTGCAAGAACGCTATTTTCACTGTTCTCCTCCGAAGTTACAGGCTTTTCATAAATTACTGACAAGTTATTATCTGCTAGGTTTATAACTCCATACCCCTCTGAATACTGCTCCCCTGAATTTTTGGTGAAAAGAAAGACGGCCTTGTGGTTAATCACATTAGTATTAAACGTAAAATAATTTAGGACCCGTTTCCTTTGCCTACTGTTGAAGATGCCCTGCAGCATCTTCGTAATGCCCGGTACTATTCTGTTTTGGACTTGAACAACAGTTTCCACCGGTGCTATTAGATCAATCTTGCCGCAAATACGCTGCATTCAGCACGCCCTGGAATCAGTATGAGTTCACTCGCATCCCTATGAGGGCGAATTTTAGCAGTCAGGCCCTCAGCAGGATACTTGATCACATTTTGTCAGAGTACAAATTTGATTTTGTTTTTAATTACATTGATGTCATAATTTACAGTTCTTCATTTGAGAGTCATTTGGAACATTTAACTAAAGTTTTGACATGGTTTCGTGAGGTTGGTATTACTGTTAACCCTAACAAGGTTTCTTTAGCAATGCCCCAAGTAAAATTTCTGGGCTGTATAATTTCTGAAGGTAAACTGTTGATGGATCCCGAGTGGGTGGTTCCAGTTGTCAACTTTCCCCGTCCTCGTAACATTAAGGGGGTTCAGAAATTCTTAGGGTTGCTTGGGTATTATTCGCGCTTTATCCCACATTTTTCTGAGCTAGTTGCTACTCTGAACATGTTGGAAAGGAAAGATATTGCCTATGTTTGAGATGCCGAACAAAAATCGGCATTCGTCAAATTAAAGCAGTTGTCTACTCCCCCTGTTTTGCATTTACCCGACTCTCCAAACGGTTTGTTGTTCAGGTTGATGCATCCTCGATCGCTCTAGAAGCTGTTCTGGGTCAAAGGACTGTTGATGGACTGGCTCCAGTAGCTTTTGCTAGTAGAACTTTGTCAGAGTCAGAGCGACGTCTAGGTACGTACGAAAAAGAAACATTAGCTTGCCTGTTTGGAATGGAAAAATTTGCTCCTTACATAGAACACGAAGAATTTGACCTATATACTGACAACCAGGCCCTTAGCTGGGTATTGAATCACCCTAACTAGTTGGGAAAATGGGGCCATTGGGTCCTTCATTTATATAATTTTAGGTTAAAATTTATTATGTGCGTGGATCAGATAATGTTGTGGCGGATGTCCTTCACCAGATGTTTGACTCCATAGAATTTCAGGTTGAGGATGTGGCACCTATTTAAAGTGTTGCCCTTTTGCCGAGTTTCACGGAGTGTTTTAAGACTATTAAAGATGGTCAAAAAACTGATCCTCTATGTAGCCAGATACGAGGTGAACTAGCCTCGAATAATGTGGTCCGTATGTGGAAGAACAGGGTATTATTTACTTTACTGGTACTTCCGGTTGTGCTAGGAAGTAGTTAGCTCCTGAATGAAATATTACCATGATTCTGTGTTTGGAGGACATTTGGGTGTCAATAAACCCTTCCAAAAAATTTCTACCACCTTTGCGTGACCAGGTTTGAAACAGGACATCTCTGCCTATGTCCGCAGTTGGGACATTCTCAAAAAATTTGTCACTTTGCTGTCCTTACAGTTTAGTAATTTTTGTCAAGGTTAATTTAAGATGAATAATTGGTGTACTAAGTGCACTGAAAACTACTATTCTTATTCATATTCAAAGGAATTTTTAAAAAAAAATAGAAATAATTACTTACAAGACACATACATTTTTTGTCTTCGGATGACCTGATATGGGAGATGTCCTCAGCTGTTATTAAAATTTAGATGTGTAGAAAAAAGCTAAAAACAGTTGACATCTGTTAACAGTATTGTTCTATTTATAGGTTAAAAGACTCAGTTGTATAGGCACAGTACTTTATATATTTTTTCACTTGTTAAATAATATACGAACAAAAATGTTGT
>PNEQ01083158.1:38720-78219 GCA_003012365.1 Medauroidea extradentata | reverse complement strand
GAAATTGTGTGAAACCTGAGATATTTTGTGAAGAACGTGATGGTAGAAGTTGTTTAAAAAGTGTTGATAATAAGGTACCAAGTTCACGTAAAATTAGTGATCATCACCAAATACAACGCAAATGTCATGACAATACATGTTTTGAAACCAGTAATAATAATGTTAATAAGGATAATAATAAGGAGAGTAGTAAATATAGCGAATTGTCGAGTTGTGTAAGTTGTTCAGTTGTTAGGAGAAATATGTTGTCTAAGGAGGAGATTAAGGAGATAGAGGAGGTAGTGAGAAATAAGTTGAAACACTTAAAGAAGGCAGAATTTGATATAATGTTCCCAGTGTTAATGAGATTTTCAGACATATTACAGTTAGAAAGAAGTTTAAATTTTGGGTGTACGAGCTTATTAAAGCATAAAATAGATACAGGAGAAGCTAGACCAATTCTAACGGGTTTATTAGGAACGGAGTCTTTAGTATACTTTAATGATATTATAATTTTTAGCAATACGATAAAGGATAATGCATAAAATATTTGGTAGAATAAAAGAGGCCAATTTGAAAATTCAACCCAGTAATTGTTAATTTGTACAAGACAGTGTAGAGTATTTAGAGTATTTAGGTCATGTTGTAAGTTCGCGTGGTGTCGAACCAAAGCCTAAGAATTTAAAAGCAATTAAAGAGCTTCCCAGACCAAAGAACGTAAATGAATTGAGATCAGTAGTAGGTTTATTTCAATATTATAGAAAATTTGTTCCGAAGTTTGTCAAATTGGCAAGACCCTCAACTATATCGACAAAGGAGGAAGAACCATTTAATTGGGGTTCAGAACAAGAAGCATTCAAGTCATTGAAAGGAAAGTTAGTGTCATATCCAATATTAACTTATCCAGATTTTTCAGACATTCATAGTGAGTACAGATGCTAATAACTATGCTATTGGTGCAGTTTTGTCTCAGATGAGAGATGGTCAGGAGAAACCGATTGCGTTTGCCAGTAGACAACTAAATAAGGCGGAATTGAATTATAGTGTAACAGAAAAGGAATTATGTGCCTTAGTTTTTGCAACAATTAAAATGGTTGTTAAATTTAAAACATCCGAGTTCTAGATTGACTAGATGGGCATTGAGATATGTCAGAATTTTAATATGAAGTAGTACACAAACCGGGTAAAAAGCACCTTAATGCAGATTGTTTATCGAGAATGGTAAATGCAGTAAACACGGATATTATTTCAAGTGACGTCATTGTAAAGGTACCAAGTAATGATAAAGTTTGTCAGGAAATAATTAAAGAAATCAGGGAAAAATATTTAGAAGAAAACAAAGGGATTTTATGTAAGAAAGGAGATAGAAATTTAATTTTAGTACCAAAAAATCTTGTTTCTAGAGTATTAGAACATCACCAAGGAGTATAACGTTCTCAGAATTTACTTAGTACGATATACTGGTGGCCTAGTTTAAAGAAAGATGTAGAAGAATATATTTTAAAATGTGAAGACTGCATACGTAGAAAAAGTATTAAAGCAGTAAGAGCTCCATTAGGTTCCTTACCAGAAGTATCATATCCATTTCAATTAGTTTCAGTGGATATTCTTGGTCCATTGCCAATATGTGAGAGTGGAAATAAGTACGTACAAATGTTTATGGATTATTTCGCGAGATATTGTGAAGCAGTTCCGATGCCAAATCAGAGTGCGGAGGCTGTAGCTAAACATTTTGTAAAACAGATAGTGTTGAAACATGGTTGTCCAGAGAGATTACTTACGGATCATGGTAAGAATTTTGTGTCGAATTTAATGTTAGAAATATGTAAGTTATTGAAAATAAGGAAATTACAGGGCACTTTTTAGACCTAAGAGTATTGGTAGAGTTAGAAGGTTACACAGAACTCTCGCGGATGTGATATCACATTATGTAGATGAAAATTGGGAGTAATTGGGAAGATTACCTCCCTTACACTGTTCACGCATATAGGACAACACCACATTCAGTAACAGGATATAGTCCACATTTTATGTTGTATGGGAAAGATGTTCGGTCACTACACTTAGGGGACCTCGTTTGTCAGGGAAATGTAAAACAGAGGGGTAATTCTGCAGTAGAACCAACCCTAGGGCACCTCAGTTGTCAGGGAGAAAAAGCAACTCAGATGGGTAATGCTGCAGAAGAACACGTCGAAAGGTTGAGAGAAAAATTAGTAGAAGCTTATAAGATAGCTACAGAGAGGAACAAATCAGCATTTGAGAAACAGAAAGAATATTATGATAAGAAATCTAAAGTGCCAAATATTGAGGAAGGTGATCACGTATATTTGTACACACCCAGCATTAAGAAAGGTAAAGTGTCTTAAGTTTTATAAGTATGGGTCTGTTAGTTAAAACTATGTATGAGATTGAGTTAGATAAATGTAAAGTGAATGTACACAGTGATAGATTAAAGTTGTCGAAGGCAGACACGGGACAAGGTAACCTGATAGCTGTGGAAACCAATGCAGAGTTTAGAAAATTAGATCCCTGGAAAATAAGGAAAGCAAGAGATAAAATAAAATACAGTACTGTAAATAATGATAATGCTCATAGTAATGATGTCGAAAGGGGTGAATTGCAGAGCTGTTCAGATGAGGATTCTGATGATACTGAAAATAGAGAGTAATGATGAGTAACAAATAAATTAATGAAGGGTGTAAAGTATTCTGTCATGTTAGAAATGTCACCGTGACAGTGTTTATGTTGAGAATTCAACAAGAGAACTAGAGACTTAGAATCAGGAAATTGGTTTGCATTGCAGATCACACCCTAGGAACTGGCGTGATACTGGTGCAAGAAAATTATGTGCTGTTGGCGGGAGACAAGTGGACAATTGCGCTAGACCTACCCATCCGAGAATTAGGAAGCTTATTATCAACGATTAAACAGAGTAATTTATGTTGAGAAAATTGTAAATGCACTTTATGAGAACCTTACATGAATATATCACAAAGCCCCAGTCCTTAATAAAATGATTGACGATCTAGGAAAAGAAGTTTCTGAGTTATTGATGATATTGCCGAAGGCAGATAAACGAGTTAAGAGAGGATTAATTGATGTAGGATGTTCAGTGTTGAAGTTTTTATTCGGTACTCTTACAAATGATGATTATACTATAATACATGAGACGACGGGAAAGTTAAACGAGAAACAGGAGTAACTGATACATGTAGTAGAAGAACAGTTAACGTATATGAACGTGTTAACAGATATGGTTGATAAAAATACAAATTATATTTTAGAGTTAGTCAAGAAACCACTTAAGGAAATTAGTTAAAGATATTCGCAAGGTAGATAAATAAAGTTGCAATTAATTTAATTAAAGCTACGGTAGATTATAACAGTGTAATACGACCAGAGTTAGAATTATCAGTAGAAGTGTTGAAACAAGAAGTGACAGTAATAAAAACCTCATTAGATATTATATCTACAGGAAAGCTTCTTTGTGTATTATTAATTCCAGGTAATTTGTCAGAAATATTAACAGGTATAGCTTTAAAATTGCCATATGATAAAACGTTAATTGCACTTCGTGATAATTCTTCAACAACAGAAAGTACTCATTTTTCCAACGCAGCCAAAAATATTCGGTGATTCATTGTTTTCGACGAAATTCTTTAATGAGATCTCCTTTTGTTGTTGGTTTTGGTAGTCGATTTTCCACCATTGAGGAAGTGAGCAGGTGTCAAAACTTCGTCATTAGGTGTATCTTAAGTTAATGGTCTCGAATTCAAAGAAGCTTCAAAATTGATTAAAACTGTGTCCAACCCCTCCTCATCTGTTTAGTCTTCCTAGTATTTTTCTGAGAGAATGTTTTGTGCACCCTATCATCCACTCCCACCATCCGTCCCACCAAGCTGCTCGCGGTGCTATAAATTTCCAGTGCATATTATGATCTGCACAGTAATGCTGTATTTTACACTTATTTAGTACGTTGAATAACTCTGTTAATTCTTTGATCGCTGCATGGAAAATGGCAGCGTTGTCGGAATACACAGTATGAGGTAAGCTGCGGCGACCAATATATTGTTGCATTGCCATCAGGAATTTGTCTGTCGACATGTCTGTTACGAGTTCTAAATGAATAGCACGAGTAGGTGCGCATGTAAACAATACGATGTATTACTTCTTACTTCGCTCACCAAACTTGACAAATAAAGGACCAGCGAAATCAATTCCTGTGACCGCAAAAGGATGAACAGGTAGAGGCGCTTCGACCTCTTCCGCTCTACAATTGTGCGCAATTTTACATGGAAGATATTTATGAAGAACTTTCTTTAAGTAGGGAGAGAATGTATGTTTTGACCCAACAGAGAGCAAAACTGGCCTGACCTGCATATGGTTAACATGCCCGCCCCCTCCCCTTGGTGGAACAAGGCCTCTGATTGGCCAAGACATTGTCTAGGGGGGCGTGTCCTGGGCTGTGATGGTTGTAGGGGTCTTTTGGTACGAATAGTACCTAAGTGCCATGAGGTCTGTGATTGGCTGAGAGCTTAAGCCCCGCCCTGTATGTGTGTATTGATTGTGTGTATGCAGGCGAGGGGTGCAGAGGAGGCAGTGTACAGAGGGGTTGGCGACCCTTTTGGTACAAATTGTGTCTAAGCGCCATGTGGATATTGATTGTGTGTAGGCGAGGGGTGGAGGAGTCTTCAAGATGCATAGTATCTTGAAGACATCTGCAAGAAATTTTGAAGAAATCTTCAAGACGTTACCCTTTTGGAGGAAATAGTGTCTAAGCGGCATGTGGGTATTGATTGTGTGTAGGTGAGGGGTGGGGGAGTCTACAAGATGCATAGCATCTTGAAGACATCTTGAAGAATGGACCCTTTTGGAGGAAATAGTGCCTAAGCGTCATGTGGGTATTGTTTGTTATGAGCAAGGGAGCTGTCTACGAGATGCATAGCATCTTGATGACATCTTGAAGACATCTTGAAGAAACCTTCAAGAAAAATTTATGGCTTACCCCTTACTTGTCCCACAACCCTATGACATCCTCAAGATGCATAGCATCTTGAAGACGTCTTCAAGACGTATGTCAGATCCTTGAGACATCTTGAAGATGTCTACAAGATGGCGCTAGAGAGAGTGTTTAACAGGCTTACCCCCTACATCACTAAGGGGAGGACTGGAGCTGTGTACAAGATGCATAGCGTCTTGAAGACATCTTCAAGAAAAAAATAAGGCTTATCACATACTTGTCCCACAGCCCTAAGACATCCTCAAGATGCATAGCATCTTGGAAACGTTTTCAAGACGTATATCATCTCCTTGAGACATCTACCCCATCTCCTTAAGACATCTTGAAGAAATCTTCAAGACAGGTAACCCCATATGAGTATAACAAGTTTACCCCCCTCCAACACTTACCTCCAACGTCAGGTCCCCAGTAGCAACACATCCTTCTTCCAGCACAGTGACTACTCCAATGAAGAGGGGAGACAGTCCTCACTAGTATAAAACCTCCCCTCCATTCTTACCCCTCAATGTCTCCCCCCTAGATTTCTCCAACACTGTATGTCAGTGCTCTGCAGCTATTGTTACTCATTTGGTTGCTGATATCCTAGGTGAGTACATTAAAAATGGCAGGTCTTAGCTACGAAATAAGTACTCACTCACACACATTTAAATAATAACAATTCATTTATCAAAAAATACATATATGTCAGTAAAATCACATCCACTTTTTTTTGTTTCATTTGTTCTGTACACAGTTCAAGACTGTAAATCAGCATTATCGTGCGCACAGATTTCTAGTCACTCAGAGGTTGGTAGATATCCAAAAACAAGCATTGTCTTTTGCTACATAGCTAGATGTGTAAAACAGGATTGACGCGCGAGCGCAAATTTCATAACGCAGTCAGTACACGTACAAATCGCGTTGCTTGAAGTTCACATACACTTGGCTGTATAACACTTTGTGTGTGAAACACACACACACACAGTTCTTGTTTCAAAGCTTGTACACAGCTTGTTGTGTTAATCAGGTGATCGTGTTGTATAACGTAGACGTGATGTATAGACAGCTGACAACTACACAGTTAGCTGATAGGATCTTAGGTGAGCCCGGCGTGATAGTATCTAGCCGCCAGACGATGGGGACAGATGCTCAGCCTGAGTCGGTAGGCCACACAGCATAGCGGGCGTGGTGTGCGCGTTGCGAACCCTCCAGGCGAAGCAGGCAGGTGGAAGTATTTCTCTCTCGCGAGATCCACATACTTTTTTTAGTCTGGTAAAGACACACAATAATGACCCCATGGCAATGTCGTGATACCGTCTGTGTAGATGTAACGCTTATCGTCAGCTGCTGACAATGCTACTTTGGTTACACGTTCAGTAAAGACTATGTGTTCACGCGACCGGAAATGATATTGAGTGCCCCAGAAACATGAATTTTGCATCAAGCACTCCAAATAATCACTTAACATGAGCGTGTTCAGCACATTACCCTTTACACATTTAGCTTTACGCGTACATTTCCCGTCCTGTAGGGTGTAAGCGTAAAGTTTAGGATGCAAACCTACAAAGGCTGTGATGATGTTGCCACAACACTCATCCTTCATAACGCCTGAGACGCCCTTGTTCATGCAAGGAAAACCTTAACGATTATCTGGCGCATAATTTGAAGTGTCAAAGCATGTAGCCAAATGAGGAGCAATGCGAGCTTACACATCGTGACAGTGTACTTCGTAAATTAAACTGTCGGTGTCACAATACAGCAGGTGTAAGGAGGGCGAAGGAAACAATTGACGCATAAAGTTGTAGTGAAAATCGTACAAATACAATTTTGAAAGGTCGAGAATTGCAACATTGGTGTACAGTGGTTTGTTGAAGGTAATGTCGAGCTTTTCCATCTCGATCAATACAAGTTCATCGGCGAGGATTTGACGCCCTTTGAATATCGGACGCCCAATCATTTCTGCCGCACCATATATCGTGTCGTACAGCGAAACGACACGAATATCACGTTCCCGGCGAACATTTTGAAGGCACTTGCCATAAACGGAATTACACATTAATTTAAAAAACGATTTCTCAAATGCGTTCGCAGCCTGAGCACATTTGTCATTGTTAAACCTAATGTAAGGCGCCATCCATGCACTCTGGTCAAAACGCAATACACGGTGAACAGACTGTAGAACAGCGCCGTACGCCAGGTAGTGCTTCAGTGTTTGTCCGTGTATAATATAATTCTAAAGTGAGCAAGAGTTTTTTTGTCGAACCGTTTGATAATACGCCATTGATTGGTGCAAGTGGCAGATCAGATAGCACATCGTGACATTCCTCTGGGAACATCAAATCAACCTCCGCGAAAAAGCATGAGTCCCCTTGTGTATAAATGTTGGCGAAATCCCAATGAGAAAATTCGTTTTCCGGAACCCACTGAAAATTAGCAAAAGGAATTTTCGACATCATTGTATGACTGTACATACCGTTTATGTCAAAGTAGCAAATGTAGGATGACAGGAGGGAAGGGTCGTAGTCCTCGTCCATGTAAATATTGTTGGCAGTTCCGTGTCATTTGCTCACTTGAGTTATACCGCCTCGAACCCCACGTTCAACAAAAATATATTTATCAGGGTCGGTCAACAGCTCCAAGCGCACTTGTGTCTTTGATAAGAGTCCGTCCCAGGCTAGAGCAGGAGCCGTGACATAAAATGCGGGGTCCACACCGTATGCCTCCAAGCAAACCGTCCTGAAATTCTCAAAAACGTCTGCTAACAAACATGTATCTACGTGTAAATACTGCAAGGCATACTCCATTAAGCTACCACAGTTGAACCCATTCCAGGCATCCTGAGCGTGCATGTAATCACTCTCGCTCACGCCCTCGCCTTTCATTACATTGTAGAATGCATCTCTAGGAGGCAGGGAAGTCTCACGTAGATTTTCCATAGACCGCACATTGTCATATGGAAAAACTCCCTTTCTTTGAGCCAATTCAAACTGAACATCGTCTGGAAACTGCGCACGGGTGAGTTTTAGCTGGTGCGACACTAGATTACCAGCTATTGTTTCCAGCGACGCGGTCATGAAATTAAAAGAATCTATAAACCTAAGTCTTACAATATGCATGCCTCCTTGTGCTGTGTTTCCATAGGGAATATGTTTTGTGATGCACTTGTAACTCTCCATAGTGTTCCCAATGACTTTGATTTTGCCTGGGTTTTCCACAACTACGCTGCCAGCTGTCTGAGTGACACGGCGAGAGGCCAGCAGACGCATGAGAAAATGACCGTCATCATTTTGCATGTTGTGGAATACAGCTACGAGCTGATTCTTCGCAAGACGGAACTGTAAATTGCACTTGTTGTGCGCGAATTCCTCTAAGTTCACCAGTCAGGTAGACATGGTCAAGTACAATTTTTGTCTGATGCATTATGCAAATCCTTCTTGCAAATGTGACATTAAGAGTGACTCGCGAGCCGGACCCTATCGGTCGCAGTCAGCGCCTTCTTACCTACATCTACCTTGTAAATGTCACATACATATTTTGTCAGCTCGATAAGTTTAGCCACAAGACACTCCATACAATCCTCACCCACAAACGTATGGTACTCTGTTTTGCTAGAATCATAACTACACACTAACAAAACAGACTCAGCGTACGGTACGTGTTTATTCATAACCATCGTGCTAGAACCGCCATCTTGTGGCATACATGTAGACATGGGCTGCAAAAAAGTTTCAGTGTCGCAATATGCTACAAAGCCCATTCTCTGCTGCTTAGAAAAGTTTGTGAATTCAAGCCACTTACCATCCTGGCTAGGGAATGTAGCACGTACAGCAGAGTGTTGTTTTCACTGTTCAGTGTGTGCAGTCAGTCTGTCTTCGCTCGAAAAATACTGAAGACAGTACTCGCAAATCCAAATTTTTCCTTTATGTTCCGTAAACTGACTACCCACAAGGCGAGCTAGATTTTTAATAGTTACAAAGTGTAAATGGGCAGTACATTCACTAGCACGAAGTGCCAAAACATTTACGTGGTGCTGTCTTCGCACAGGAGATATGTGAAGAGGAACTATGCGAGTTTCAGTCGCGTTAGCACACGTTTCGTCAATAATATTTGTGTCTTTGTCAACGCAAGCGTACACATTAACACAAATATCATTCATCTCCTCGAAATGCGACACCTGATGTAATGTTGTAGGGAAAGTCATACCACTCATTGATTGTAGATGTAATAAATTTTTCAAACCAACATGTGTTGTTTTAATGGGTGACGCCATCGCTAGTTATAATTGTATTCACCTTTCTGCAAACAGCACGAGGGGACAGAATGTCTCACAGCTGGTTGCAGAAGGGGGAATATGAGTCACTCGTCACCCTCGTGTTTCTAGCACACAGAGCTGTTCTACATTATCTTTAAATAGCATGTAACTTGCATGATCTGTATCACTGTGTCTTTGACAACGCTAGCTGCTACATATCTACCTTCCTCACATACTCTGAACAGTAAGTACATTAAAAATATGTATGGTTCCATGTAGCGTATGTCTGTTTGAATGTATGAGAGAGTGATTTTATGTACGTATGTCTATATCGTATGTATGAAATGGTATGTGATTGTAATTGTATGTTATGTGTGTGATTGTAAGTAGCATTGCGTGATTGTGTTTGAATGTATTGTATGTAAGAAATGTTGTGTAATTGTAGGTTATGTATGTAGATGTCTGTCTGAATGTATGAGAGAGTGATTTAATGTAGCGTATGGATATGTACGTATGTATATGTACGTATGTCTGTTTGAATGTATGAGAGAGTGATTTTATGTATGTATGTCTGTAGCATATGTGTTGCATGTATATGTTTGAATGTATGAGAGCGGGGTCGTATGTATGTATGTCTGTAGCATTGTGTATGTATTGCGTATATGTAGATGTTGTCTAGTGTGATTTTATTTAGCATTGTGTGGGTATGTATATATGTATGTATGTAGGTAGGTAGGTAATGTAAACACATCGTGAATGTTATTACTTAGTATTCTTCATATATTTGTCCAGGTCTGTGGCGAAAGCTGTGCTATTTTCCCTGCGTTATTCCACTTTTTTTAATCTGGTAAAAACATCGACATAGCTTCCTCTGCAAAACGTGTCTGTGTACAGAATGTTGACGAGGCCAGCACGTCTCGTGACGCATCGACCTCGCCAGCTACTGGTGATGAGCGCTTATCTCCATCTGCGCTCACTTACACGCTCTTGGATACGGCGTTTGGTAACAGGCTCATGGACACGCGTATCAGTAATGATCGGGTTGAAACTGATGTGGATTTGAACACGTTTCTCATCAGGTGTAGAGAGCCCTTCCTGGCTTTACTCTCGCGACAACACCGTCCCATTAAAGTCTACGTGTCTCTGAGTGGCAAATTTATTAAAGGCGGGTTGGTTGGGGAAACTGCCACTGAAACGTTTCATTTTTCTTCTAAATCACGCGCGCTTCTCGAGTCCTCAGATGCAGGTGAAACATTTGATGAAGAATTCATTCCCGCACTTACAAACAACGTTACGGAGTTTGCTGGGCGCGGTAGTGGCTGGGCCCTTAAGTTACTTATACAACTGGACGTGCATAATATCCCAGTATAAGCCGTTCACAGTAGGTGCTGCGCACACTAAACTCCCTGCGTTTATTGGCAATAGGAAAGCTTGCGTCAATGTAGACTGTCCTACCGACGACTGCTTTTTGTTCAGCGTGGTCGCGGGTTTGTACCCCGCACCACGTCATAGTGAGTGACACACATCTTACCCTGAACCTAGGACAATATTTAAGACGAGTGGTATGACTTTCCCTACAACACAACATCAGGTGTCGCGTTTCGTGGAGATGAATGATATTTGTGTTAATGTGTACGCTTGCGTTGACAAAGACACAAATATTATTGACAAAACATGTGCTAACGCGACTGAAACTCGCATAGTTTCTCTTCACATATCTCCTGTGCGAATAGAGCGCCACGTAAATGTTTTGGCACTTCGTGCTAGTGAATGTACTGCCCATTTACACTTTGTAACTATTAAAAATCTAGCTCGCCTTGTGGGTAGTCAGTTGACGAAACATAAAGGAAAAATTTGGATTTGCGAGTACTGTCTTCAGTATTTTTCGAGCGAAGACAGACTGACTGCACACACTGAACAGTGTAAACAACACTCTGCTGTACATGCTACATTCCCTAGCTAGGATGATAAGTGGCTTGAATTCACAAACTTTTCTAAGCAGCAGAGAATGGGCTTTGTAGCATATTGCGACACTGAAACTTTTTTGCAGCCCATGTCTACATGTATGCCACAAGATGGCGGTTCTAGCACGATGGTTATGAATAAACACGTACCGTATGTTGCGTCTGTTTTGTTAGTGTGTAGTTATGATTCTAGCAAAACAGAGTACCATACGTTTGTGGGTGAGGATTGTATGTAGCATCTTGTGGCTAAACTTATCGAGCTGACAAAATATGTATGTGACATTTACAAGGTAGATGTAGGTAAGATGGCGCTGACTGCGACCGATAGGGTCCGGCTCGCAGAGTCAGCATAAATGTCACATTTGCAAGAAGGATTTGCATAATGATTTCAGACAAAATTGTACTTGACCATGACCACCTTACTGGTATAATTAGAGGATACGCGCACAACAAGTGCAATTTAAAGTTCCGTCTTGCGAAGAATCAGCTCGTAGCTGTATTCCACAACATGCAAAATGATGACGGTCATTTTCTCATGCGTCTGCTGGCCTCTCGCCGTGTCACTCAGACAGACGGCAGCGTAGTTGTGGAAAACCCAGGCAGAATCAAAGTCATTGGGATCACTATGGAGAGTTACAAGTGCATCACAAAACATATTCCCTATGGAAACACAGCACAAGGAGGCATGCATATTGTAAGACTTAGGTTTATAGATTCTTTTAATTTCATGACCCCGTCGCTGGATACATTAGCTGGTAATCTAGTGTTGCACCAGCTAAAACTCACCCTGCGCAGTTTCCAGACGATGTTCAGTTTGATTTGGCTCAAAAAAAGGGAGTTTTTCCATACGACCATGTGCGGTCTATGGAAAATCTACGTGAGACTTCCCTGCCTCCTAGAGACGCATTCTACAATGTAATGAAAGGCGAGGGCGTGAGCGAAAGCGATTACATGCACGCTCAGGATGCCTGGAATGGGTTCAACTGTGGTAGCTTAATGGAGTATGCCTTGCAGTATTTACACGTAGATACATGTTTGTTAGCAGACGTTTTTGAGAATTTCAGGAGGTTTGCTTGGAGGCATACGGTGAGGACCCGCATTTTATGTCACGGCTCCTGCTCTAGCCTGGGACGGACTCTTATCAAAGACACAAGTGCGCTTGGAGCTGTTGACCGACCCTGGTAAATATCTTTTTGTTGAACGCGGGGTTCGAGGCGGTATTACTCAAGTGAGCAAAAGACACGGAATTGCCAACAATATTTACATGGACAAGGACTACGACCCTTCCCTCCTGTCATCCTACATTTGCTACTTTGACATAAACGGTATGTACAGTCATAAAATGATGTCGAAAATTCCTTTTGCTAATTTTCAGTGGGTTCTGGAAAATGAATCTTCGCATTAGGATTTCGCCAACATTGATACACAAGAGGACTCATGCTTTCCGGAGGTTGATTTGATGTTACCAGAGGAATGTCACGATGTGCTATCTGATCTGCACTTGCACCAATCAATGGCGTTCCACCAACCGGTTCGACAGAAAAACTCTTGCTCACTTTAGAACCGCGGAAGAATTATATTATACACGGACAAACACTGAAGCACTACCTGGCGTACGGCGCTGTTCTACAGTCTGTTCACCGCGTATTGCGTTTTGACCAGAGTGCATGGATAGCGCCTTACATTAGGTTTAACAATGACAAATGTGCTCAGGCTTCGAACGCATTTGAGAAATCTTTTTTTTAAATTAATGTGTAATTCCGTTTATGGCAAGTGCCTTCAAAATGTTCGCCAGGAACGTGATATTCGTTTCGTTTCGCTGTACGACACGATATATGGTGCGGCAGAACTGATTGGGCGTCCAACATTCAAAGGGCGTCTAATCCTCGCCGATAAACTTGTATTGATCGAGATGGAAAAGCTCGACATTACCTTCAACAAACCACTGTACATCGGTGTTGCAATTCTCGACCTTTCAAAATTGTATTTGTACGATTTTCACTACAACTTTATATGTCAATTGTTTCCTTAGCCCTCCTTACACCTGCTGTATTGTGACACCGACAGTTTAATTTACGAAGTACACTGTCACGATGTGTAAGCTAGCATTGCTCCTCATTTGGCTACACGCTTTGACACTTCAAATTATGCGCCAGATAATCGTCAAGGTTTTCCTTGCATAAACAAGGGCGTCTCAGGCGTTATGAAGGATGAGTGTGGTGGAAACATCATCACAGCCTTTGTAGGTTTGCGTCCTAAACTTTACGCTTACACCCTACAGGACGGGAAATGTACGCGTAAAGCTAAAGGTGTAAAGGGTAATGTGCTGAACACGCTCATGTTTAGTGATTATTAGGAGTGCTTGATGCAAAATTCACGAGTCTTGGGCACTCAATATCATTTCCGGTCGCGTGAACACATAGTCGTTACTGAATGTGTAACCAAAGTAGCGTTGTCGGCAGCTGACGATAAGCGTTACATCAACACAGACGGTATCACGACATTGCCATGGGGTCATTATTGCGTGTCTTTACCAGACTAAAAAACGTATGTGGATCTCGCGAGAGAGAAATACTTCCATCTGCCTGCTTCGCCTGGAGGGTTCGCAACGCGCACACCACGTCCGCTATGCTGTGTGGCCTACCGACTCAGGCTGAGCATCTGTCCCCATCGCCTGGCGGCTAGATACTATCACGCCGGGCTCACCTAAGATCCTATCAGCTAACTGTGTAGTTGTCAGCTGTCTATACATCACGTCTACGTTATACAACACGATCACCTGATTTACACAACAAGCTGTGTACAAGCTTTGAATTAAGAACTGCGTGTGTGTGTGTTTCACACACAAAGTGTTATACAGCCAAGTGTATGTGAACTTCAAGCAACGCGATTTGTACGTGCACTGACTGCGTTATGAAATTTGCGCTCGTGCGTCAATGCTGTTTTACACATCTAGCTATGTAGCAAAAGACAATGCTTGTTTTTGGATTTCTACCAACCTCTGAGTGACTAGAAATCTGTGCGCACGATAAAGCTGTTTTACAGTCTTGAACTGAGTACAAAACAAATGAAACAAAAAAAAGTGGATGTGATTTTACTGATATATATGTATTTTTTGATAAATAAATTGTTATTATTTAAATGTGTGTGAGTGAGTACTTATTTCGTAGCTAAGACCTGCCATTTTTAATGTACTCACCTAGGATATCAGCAACCAAATGGGTAACAATAACTGCAGAGCATTGACATACAGTGTTGGAGAAATCTAGGGGGAGACATTGAATGGTAAGAATGGAGGGGAGGTTTTATACTAGTGAGGACTGTCTCCCCTCTTCATTGGAGTAGTAGTGACTGTGCTGGAAGAAGGATGTGTTGCTACTGGGGACCTGATGTTGGAGGTAAGTTTTGGATGGGGTAAACTTGTTATACTCATATGGGGATACATGTCTTGAAGATTTTTTCAAGATGTCTTAAGGAGATGGGGTAGATGTCTCAAGGAGATGATATACGTCTTGAAGATGTCTTCAAGATGCTATGCATCTTGAGGATGTCTTAGGGCTGTGGGACAAGTATGTGATAAGCCTTATTTTTTTCTTGAAGATGTCTTCAAGATGCTATGCATCTTGTAGACAACTCCAGTCCTCCCCTAAGTGATGGAGGGGGTAAGCCTGAGATACACGGGGGTAACATGTGTTGCATGCTCTCTCTAGCGCCATCTTGTAGACATCTTCAAGATGTCTCAAGGATCTGCTATACGTCTTGAAGACATCTTCAAGATGCTATGCATCTTGGGATTTGTCTTAGGGTTGTGGGACAAGTAAGGGGTAAGCCATAAATTTTTCTTGAAGATTTCTTCAAGATGTCTTCAAGATGCTATGCATCTTGTAGACAGCTCCCTTGCTCATAACAAACAATACCCACATGGCACTTAGGCACTATTTCCTCCAAAAGGGTCCATTCTTGAAGATGTCCTCAAGATGCTATGCATCTTGTAGACTTCCCCACCCCTCACTTACACACAATCAATACCCACATGCCGCTTAGACACTATTTCCTCCAAAAGGTTAACGTCTTGAAGATGTCTTCAGGATTTCTTGAAGATGTCTTCAAGATGCTATGCATCATTAAGACTCCTCCACCCCTCGCCTACACACAATTAATACCCACATGGCGCTTAGACACAACTTGTACCAAAAGGCTCGCCAACCCCTATGTACACTGCCTCCTCTGCACCCCTCGCCTACATACACACAATCAATACACACATACAGGGCGGGCTTAAGCTCTCAGCCAATCACAGACCTCATGGCACTTAGGTACTATTCGTACCAAAAGACCCCTACAATTAATCACAGCCCAGGACACGCCCCCCTAGACAACGTCTTGGCCAATCTGAGGCCTTGCTCCACCAAGGGGAGGGGGCGGGCATGTTAACCACGTGCAGGTTAGGCCAGTTTTGCTCCCTGTTGGGTCAAAACATACATGTTCCCCCTACTTCTTTATTACTTGTCTAGCTCGTAAAATCAAAAATTCATCGCGTAATTCTGATAACACAGTTCTAACTCCTAGATGATGAAGTCTGATGGATGTCTAGCAATTGTGTGAAGTGATGAGAACCATCTAAGATAATGGGATGTTTCTCTGTTATTGACAAATCCGCAAACTGTAGCCTTCCACCCAATCGAATGATATCTTGATGTAGAAAAGAATTGAAATGTTCAATTGGTGAAGATGTAAGTACAGTGTTGTTTTCTCTAAGTGTCTTTAATTCAACAGCAAAACTGTGTTCTTGAATCGTATGAATCCAATAGTTTAGGAGTTTTTAATTTTTGCAGCGGTAAGTGTGGGCGAGATTATTTTCTGTTTGAGTGGTAAACATTTTTGCTTGAGTGCTTCTATAAAGTGAAAGATCAAGGCAGTGACATGTAATAATTTATTGTAAGAACTGAAATGTTCTGCATTTAGGATAGGTTGGATCACATTATTGACATGAACTTGAAGATAATTACCTTTGTTTTCTGGTAAGATCGTAGCTGATCCATATATATTTTGAAGCCAGTTTTTGTATTCTTTAGCAAGTAAGTCAGGCCTCTTCCACCAATGGTCTAAAGATCTTAGTTTATCTGCTTCAATGCCACATGTCAAGTGATCTGCTGCATTCTGAGTTCCAGGGCAATGTCTCCATTGACTAGGATTGGTATGTGTTAGTATTTCTGAGACTCTGTTACAAACGAATGTTTTCCATTTGTTAGGATCATTACATGTCCATCCCAAGTGTTATCATTGAATCGCTGCATAAGGTAGCCTGAATAATTTTAATATCGGTAGCTACACAGAAGTAGTGAAGGAGGCATGAGGCAGTTAATGCAGCAAGTAATTCCAATCTAGGAAGAGTGACCCTTTTCACAGGAGCGAGTCTAGTCTTGCTACAAACCAATTGTGTTAAATATTCAGAAGTATCCTCATACCTTATATACAAAACAGCTCCATATGCCTTTTCTGAAGCATCTGAAAGTACGTGAATTTCGCAATATTTTAGATTGTTACCAATCCCAATCCATCTAGGTATGCAAATATTTCACAAATTTTCTAGTTTTGATGTCCGGCATTAACACCTTTGAGCAATTTAATATTGTAGTATGTCCTCACAGTCGATTCCTCTAAGCCAGATGTCCTGAAAAAGCATTTTTGCTGTAACAGATACTGGAGTAAACATGCCTAGTGGATCATAAGTCTTGGCTATTACGCGAAGAATATTTCGTTTCGTTCCTGAATTTTCTAATAAGACTTCAATGCCATTTTGAATAGTCATCTACTGTATTCCTGTCTATTCCAAAGACACTGGGCTCTGCTTTTACGTCTCTTCCTTCAGTGTTCCATATCTCTCGTAGAGGTTTTGAGTTTGTGGCCCATTTTGCTAGTGGGAGTTTAATATGTTTTAATAATGATGTTAGTTCATAATAAAGGCTTATCGTATATTTGTCATCATCCTCATTAGCTGAAAATCGTCCATGAATGTAGATTTGTTGAGTATTGCTGTAGCGACTGGGTATTTTTCAGAACACAAGAGATGCTAGTTCTCTCAATGTGGCTGATAATAAGAAGGGTCTACTAGTAAGACCAAATAGTATACGTCTGAAACTATAAACTATGACGTCACTTGTAGTATATAGATTTCCTTCATCATTTTTCTCTACACGATACCAAAAAAAGTGTCAAATTTCTGTTATCTTCATAAAGGACTAGTTGTAAGAATGCTTGAGTACTATCACAAACTATTGCTTTTGAATGTGTCCGAAATCGGAGTAATGTAGCAAATATCTCAGGAAGTAAGTAAGGACCTCTTTCTAAGACATATTTTAAAGATGGGGAGCCTGTATTGTGGGAAATGACGTCAAAACCAATTCTGTATTTGATGCAGTTTTTCTTGTGTTTTTTCACAGCATGGTGCGGTAAGTAGTATGTGTGTTGATAATCAATGTTGTAGGGCACCTCTTCAACCTGCTCCTTTGTTATATAATCTAACATCTGTTGTTGATACATGATCCTATATTCTTTGTTAGCTTCTAATCTTTTCAGAAGTGTACAGAAGTGTTTCTTTGCAGTGTGTAAATTATTTGATAACATAAAGTCATCTTTTTTGGGAAGTGATACTACTCTTCTTCCATCTTATAGACAGTAGGAATTTTTGAAGAATAATATTTTCTTTGATTGTCAGTGTACGATCTTCTTGTTCTTTTATTCCAATAGTTTCCAAGTCCCAAAATTGTCTTACAATTTCATCCGATACGTGTGTTGTCCAAAATTTTATCTTCTGAAACTGAGACATGTTGAACTGTAGCTGTGTTTATAGAAGCACTAGGTCTACTTCCGCTCAGAACCCCTCCGAAAATTGTTGGAAGTAAGACTAAAGAGGATGAGAGACTGATGGGTTGTATTATCTTGATAATCCTCCAATAATGATCTCCTCCAATGAGAATTTGTATAGGAATATCAGGTGAATCGCCTTTAGTCTCAGCTAACTTTATTTTATTAGTATATGTTAACACACTTATATCTTGCGGTATAGTTGGGTGAGGTGAATAAGTATTATTGCTTTCGTATGTGGTGACTGCGATGGAGGTATTCGTGCAAAATCCTCTGATATTGAAACTGATTTCTTCTCGAGCTAAAGGCGTTCGAAGAAGATTCAAATGTATTCAACATTAAATTTTGTTTGTCAATGATTTGAAGTTGAAGCGCATCGATCAAGGAAGTATTGATGAAACTGGTCTGACTACCAGCATCTAAAATACATTTGGTAAGTTGACTCTTTCCCGAAGGCCCCATCACCCTCACTCTAGCAGTCTGCAGATAAGTGAAGTTTTAAGTTTTAACCTCTATTTTACCGACCATGGTTTGAAGTGACACATTTTCTTTGCAAATCGATATGTGATGTTGTCTTTTACACTCAGCACAAGCGGTTTTAGTTCGTTTATAGCACTTTTGAACTCAGTGACCCCACTTGAGACAAAGCAAATCATCTGTTCTCTTGCATTAGTTTATCAATTCTATCTTGATAATTTTTAATTTTTGGCAATCATGGCCCGAATGTCCTCAGTCTTCACAAAATACACAGTAAGGATTCGGGGGTGTTATAATTTGCGGCTTAGGTTTGTTTGGTCTAGTGTTCAAATGAAAGGTAGCAGCTGTAGGAGTACAATATATTAAATGAGAAGGATCCCCTCTTACCCTTTGTGTATTCAAAAAACTGTTAACTTCTTTCAGAAAATCTATAAGTTTATATATATATATATATATAAATTTCTTGTTGGTTCGATCTTCGTGCATGAAGGAACCAACGCCAATTGATATTTTCGGAAAGTGCTCGAAGTATTTTAGGTGCTATAATTTTTCCGTATATATCAACTTTTTTCCCCAGTGCTGTAAGAGCATGAATTCGCCGTTGACATTCGATGCATGTGTTATTGAGATCGTCTGCTGCATCAGAAAACGATGGTTGTAGTTGTTCCAGATAGTCTAGGTGGAACTGAATAATCCTATCTTCTTTGTTTGTTCATAAGTGTTAGTTATAACAGCTATCCCATCTACTAATCGTTTAGGCTCGTCTTCAAGTTACCCACGAAGAAATACGTGTTTGTTAATAGTAGATACAGCTGTATTTTCATCTATAGCCGACTTGAACTGCTCCCAAAAACATGGCCATGCCTCTATATTTTCCATTGAAAGGTTATAATTTAATAGTGGGCAATTTAACTCCCCATGAACTAGTGATAGGAGGTAAATGTGTTGGTGTGGATTGCAGGCTCGTATAGTCAGAAATGTCTTTGGTGTTTCGTGTTGTAATGAGTGTTTAAATTTTTAACATCGCATATTTTGCTCTCTCGATGTATTGCTCACAAATATTAACGTCTGTGTTGTATTCTACATCGTCCGTCAAGTCTTGAATCGTATTATTTTTAATATTTTCATATTGAAAAGATTCGTGAAGATGAGAGGATATGTATTTTAGTTCCTCTATATTTGTAGTGTCATTGCATTCTCCTGCTGAGCTGCAGATGCATGTAACATTGGAACGTTGAGTAGTGCGTTTGCGTTTTAGTTTCTATAATTGACTCATGTCTCAAAACGTTCCGACAGCAAATGCAATATATTTATAGTGCTTAAACTAAGCGTCTCAACAATTTTGGCAATTACTTATGGCATTATATGTATGTATCGTAGAGTGGATGTTCTCAATTTCTTCCAGGGTTTCGGCACCAAATTTTGTTATATATTTTAAAATATTAGTATACATTATTTAGTTAAAATGCAACACACCATTTTTCCTTTCGTTCCTTTTATTTTACTGTTATTCTCCGAAGAGAATACATAACAAAATATCATATATTTTTCTATGATTCCTCAACAGTGTTGATCGTTCGCATAACAATGCAGATGCATTATCCCGCAGGCCTTATGACCCCAATTGTCGCCATTGTGAATGGCAAGAGGAGAAAAGCGGAGGAGTGCGCTATGTGAGAACAACAAGGCTTCAGGTATCAACAGCCGATGGGAAGTACTCCTGGACTGACGAAAAGATAAGAGAATAACAACGAAATGACCCGGAATTATGCCCAATACTGGATTGGAAAAAGCATGACCACTGGCCAGAATGGCAGGAGCTATCTGAAAAGAGTGCTACAACTAAGGCATATTGGGCACAGTGGAATTCACTTGTTCTGAAGAACTGTGTCCTCTACAGGAGCTGGGAGAGTGCGGATGGCAGACATGAACACCTACAGTTGATCCTCCCAGAGAACAAGATCCCAGAGGTACTGAAGCATCTCCATATTTCAGTGTCAGGCAGTCATTTTGGCATTAATAAGACTCTCATCAAGGTTCGAGAGAGGTTTTACCGGCTTCATTGCCGTGAAGATGTCGACAGTTGGTGCCGAATAGGTGCCGACTGTGTCGCAAAGAAAGGTCCGAGGGTCAGAGGCCGAGGTCGTCTCCAGAAGTACAATGTCGGTGCCCCATTCGAGAGAATGCCGGTCGATATCTTGAAACCCTTGCCAAAAACCGAGAGAAACAATCGGTACTTGTTGATGGTGCAGAACTACTTCACCAAATAGCCAGAGGCCCTTCCCATACCGAATCAAGAAGCCAGTACGGTGGCTGATGCACTGGTCGAACTTGTGTTCTCAAGGTTTGCGGTGAAAATTGGAGCTTCACTCGGACCAAGGGCGGAGATTCAATGTTGCCCTTTTCCAAGAAGTGATGAAGATAATGGGTATAAGGAAGACCCGAACCACTCCACTACATCCACAGTCTGATGGAATGGTCGAACGCCGAAATCGCACCCTGGACCAGTACCTATCCACCTTTGTATCCGATTATCAAAAGGATTGGGACTCCAAAATACCATTGTTTCTGCTAGCATACCGCTCTGCCGTTCATGAAGCATCTAAAGTGACACCATCGAGGATACTGTTTGGAAGAGAGCTCCGTCTCGCGAGCGACCTGATGTTCGGACTACCAGCGGAGGAAGACCAGATTGCATCCCCAGTGTATGCCATTGAGTTACGTCGCAAGTTGGTTTACACTCACAATTTTGCCCGGTGACACCTTAGGATCAACTCAGTTAGGACGAAGACTCGCTACAATAGGAATGCACCAGATTAAACATTTCAAGAAGGACAACTGGTGTGGTTGTACAACCCTCAGAGAAAGAAGGGACACTGCCCCAATCTGCAGAAGAATTGGGAAGACCCTTATGAAATAGTGTAGATGATCAATGATGTGGTGTTTCGGATTGTTCGTCGAGTCTCTCAGGCGAGAGGACCCAAAGTTGTACACATTGACAGATTGGCCCTCTTCAATGGACCTGAGATTGTTGTGTCTGTTCGGGACGAACAGACTTAAGAAGAGGGCAGTGTTGTATGATGTATTTCTGAGGGCGGGCTGGCTGGGGCCTGTGTCGAAACCCTTTGAGGGCTGGCCCATGATCAAAGCTGGGCTGTCTCATAGTGGGAATCCCGACAAGATACATCATAGGAGGCGGCCTACGAGGCTCAAGTCACATCCGAAAGTTAATGAAATGTATATTTTTAGACCCCTGTAATGCGGTGATTCCCCTACTGTTTCGCCGAGTACATAAGGGCGGAATCGACAAATTGGAAGAGAGATTGCTGTTGGTCGTGCTAGAGGAATGTGTTATGCTTATGAGGAAAGACTGGTGAAGAT
This sequence comes from Medauroidea extradentata, assembly GCA_003012365.1. Lineage (NCBI taxonomy): Eukaryota > Metazoa > Arthropoda > Insecta > Phasmatodea > Phasmatidae > Medauroidea > Medauroidea extradentata. The sequence goes on along the minus strand of PNEQ01083158.1, from coordinate 56,300 downwards.
TTCTTGGTGACATCAGAGTCTACTGGGAGGCTGCAGTACTGGGCGAAACAAGAGGACTGCTGCTGTAGGTTGGTGGACAACAAGGAGGTATACGACAGGATTCGAACCAAAGACGTAAAGAGCGAATACAGTGGTGCACTTGGGGTGCTGCGCAGCACATGGTGAGCCATCACCTCTTCGGACTGATAAGGCTGTACAGTGTTCCTATTTGAAAGACTGTTTATTGGATATATGACTGAATTTTATTGTGATTTGTAGTGTTTAATTAATATGGTAGACATTTTTTTGTGCTTTAATTGTCCAAACTAATTAACATGTATGTAACACAGGAGTAATTGTGTGCATAACTAATTGTGTTGTGAAAGTTACAGTTGATTGCTGTTTTGTGTATTTCGTAGCGTTGTGATCTATTAAATCCAGCACTTAATTTAACTCATTTATTTCTAATTATAAGACCTCTATAACAAAATAACTCATGGTAATTGCCCACATGAAAGTTTTTGCTTAAGTTTGTAACAGTACAGTTAATTCCTCCCGCGCGACAGTGGCGTGAGTGGGGCATGTTGCCCAGTAGTGCCAGCTTGTAGTTGGAGAACGGGCTCTCGGAAAGAGACTCTTAACTTACAGGACCATGCGGCCGACTGCCATAGCATTGTGATACACACTTTCCGCTTGTCGTCATAATTGGTTACGCAGGGTAATCTTAGGCGCTCCCCACGCCCGTAGCACAAATAAAAGCACCTACGTGATAACACTGGGAAAGTGTGGGGTTATAGGGTCCCACACCCTGTAGGCCGTGAAGTTGCAAACAAATAATAAACGCACCTTAATGGATGAACGTTTTTATTGAACAACACTGTACTCCATACACATTCCAAATGGCGGTGCAATAAGCGGGCCTGGTCCTAAGCCCGACCGGTAGGCAAGGAAAAACACCACATAGATGAAATATGAAATTTATGCTAAACCCCTGGGCAGATAAACTGCAGAGGTCGAAGGGCACCTCCGGGCCAACAAAAGTAAAATGAAATGATCCAGAACTAATATGCCGGTATTGATACACTACTAGTCGAACACAAGTCTTGAAGATCCCGGAGTGACACGCATCGAACCGCCTCGTTCCGCCGTTTAGCACCGACTGGCGTTTCCTTCCCGTGCCAGTGGCCTCGTCCGGCTGAGCGTGGGAAGCATAGAAACACAAGAGATACTTAAAATACAGGGGGCGAAGGCCCAAAACGCTTGCAAAATTATGTCTTGATGAATAAAGTCCCAAATTTATTTTGTGGGAAAGTTTATGTGAGTTTAACTTACTTAAGTTTTCACAATGTTTTAAATTATGTCACACAAAGGAGAATTGACATAACATAAGTATTTGAAATGATTAATTAGACATACAAAACACTGCCGACTCTAATTGATAACTGAAATAAATAATAATAATTGCAAAATAAAAGTAAAAGAATCAGGCTGCAAGGTTGGCTACATGGGCCTAGTCCAACTTGCCCGCGAAGCGTAGGGGTGTTTCTGCTAATTTGCAGGTTAATTACGACAAAGTGTTAATTATGACTTGCAATGAACAGACAGGGTTACCCCTGGCCTTTAAATACTGCTACTTGTTGGTGGTGTATCCTGCATTGAGGTAGCTAGCACGGGGATGCTAAAATGACATGTTTTCACTAGAAGCTAAATTACTGGAATTTACATCAACACGACACTTTCCTGCCAATAAACAGTGGTTCTTATGGGCTGGTACACACACTGCTTGCACTCGACATCGCGGGAGCAGCGTATAGGCGCCGCTACTTCTTGCGCGTACGTGGTCGGGCGTTTCCCATTATGTGGAGGCGGTACTGCCACCTCTGCTGTTCCCAATCACAAGGCGTGGTGCGCACGATGGACTATGTAGGTAGAGGATCGTGGAGTGTCCCACGTCAAGTTTGCAAAGACTGAATCTGTACTTACTGTGCAATGTGCGTTCCGTAATAATTTCAGTAGAGATCCTCCCAGTGATAACAACATCCGTAGATGGTATCGTCAGTTTGAAGAGAGCAGCTGCCTTTGTAAATGGAAGAGTACAGGACGACCAAGAGTTAGTGAAGATACTGTTGAGCAAGTGAGAGAGTGGTTCACTCGTAGCCCAAAACAATCTGTTCGGAAGGCTAGTCGTGAAATAGAAGTTCCTGTGTCGACTGTTTGGACAGTTTTAAAGAGACACAACTATGTACTTACAGTTTACAGTTGTTACAGGCTCTAACGCCTATGGACTACGTAGCATGTGCTAACTTCGCAACGGAAATGTCTGAGAATTGATATTGTATCGATCGTGTTGTCTTTAGCGATGAATCGACTTTTCATCTGAGTGGACATGTTAACACTCACAATGTGCGGATCTGGGGCTTAGAAAATCCTAACGAGATGGTACAAATGCAACGAGACCCTCTTAAATTGAATGTTTTTTGTGACGTATCCCGACGGAAAGTTTATGGGTTCTTCTTTTTTGGTAAACCAACTGTAACTGGTATGTCTTACCTTGATACTCTACAGCTATGGCTCTTCCTTCAGTTGCAAGTATATGAACCAGGGAACTTCATTTTCCAGCAAGATGGCACATCACCTCACTGGCACAACTCAGTTGAACGACACTGTTTCCGACCGCTGGCTTGGCCGCAATTGGCCTTATGACAGAGCTCGTTTTGCATGGTCTCCACGTTAACCCTATCTGACACCATGCGATTTTTTCTTATGGGGCTTCATCAAGGATAAAGAGTATGTGCATCCACTACCAGCAAACCTCCCCGATTCAAGAAACAAAATTGTAGCAGCTGTTGCAACAATTACTGCAGACACTAATTAAAGTTTGGGAGGAACTAGGCTATCGACTTGATGTGTGCCGTGGGACAAATTGTGCTCACATTGAACCCTTATATTCTTCTAGTTATAACTGTTTGAGTTGCTCTTTCGATTGACATACCATTTATAGCTGTACATTCAATGTAATAAATATTATAAAGCTCTGAAACACAGATATTCATTTCTAAACACCTCGTAATTTTAATAGGTTTTACTACGAGTTTTAATTTTTTTTCTGTAGTTATCTACTAAAATGCCTTCATATACACCGTAATTGTGTTAGCTGATCATTTTGGGATATTATATTAGTTGTCTGAAAATTTAAACTTTTTTAATTTTTTACATTGTAATTTTATATAAGAAATTAAAAAAAAAAAGACTCGATGCTACAAATTATACTACCTTTTACAAATTATAGGTGATGGTGAACTTGGATGCCGGTGATTTACGATGTAACACATAGTTTTCCTTTGGAACTAGTTATATTTTGTAATACATTTAAACTGTACATGCAGCAACGAGCTGTTTCTTAACATAATTTAGAAATATAACACCTGCCTAAGAGTGAGTGATGTATGTAGAGTGTAATACACATGGATGAGCTATTAATGATGATTACGCTTTTGCACAGATAATAGCTTTGATGTACAGGTTAAAGAATTGAAGGAGAAAATAAATTCAGCAGAATCCTGATTTTACGAATACTCGATTTTACATGGCATGGATTAGGTAAGGTCGTTATCACGAATCATGACACCTCATAAAATGATTTTGTGGTGCATACGTTTATCAACATGTTACTAACTGCACTTATTTTCTTGCAGGCTTGACAAGTGGATGCTGGATATGACTGAAGGGCCTTTCCGTATGCGCAAGAAGATGATGCGCAATGATCTTTTCTACCTGCACTATCCATACAGGCCTGAGCTGGACTGTGGAGATAATGTGAGTCGTTATTTGCATTTTGTGTCCCACCTTCCAGAATTACTGCATACAACCTTTTAAGACACAAACTTCTTGTATGTTTCATGTAAGATACTTGGAGGAAAATATATCATGTAAATTTTATCCTTTTCTGTGTTAATGTAATTGCCTCTTTTTGAACAGCGACATGTAAGAACAATACATGCTTACTCTGAGTGTCTAACACTGCTTGAATCATTAGTTGAAAATCAATGTATTGGAGTGTGAACGTGTTCGTAACGCCACGTTCAGTCATTGAAGGCAGTACTTAACTTCTTACCAGCTTGCTTGTTCCACTTATAGAACTTGTTGACAGCCTTCACTCTGCTTTCATCCCCTGCCTATAATAATGTGGGAGGTTGTCACGTGGAAGCATGAAAATAAAAAACAACTGGCTATTAAGATGAAGATAAGCTATGTAGTTTGAATATGTGTGGCGTTGGGAATTGTTGACTGTGTAATTAGAACACTTTACCGAATGTGGTTGACTTAGGAGTTGTTCCTATTCTCTAATAAGTAGAACACATGCCAACCAGCTGCACTGCATTCGCTGAGCCTGTGTGCATGCATATGGGTTAGCGTAGCGAGTCATGACACATTCCGTTCTTCCTAGTAGCCGGACGTCTTTTATCACGTTCACTCTTAAGATATGCTCAAACTCATGTATGACACATACTCTACTTAAGGACGTGCTAACTCTGTAACTGGACTTTTTTAAATAATGCATCAAATGTCCAAGTGCGTAAACAGTGGTATACTTTCAACTCAGAATCAAACCCAGTACTTTGATATTTCTAAGAAAATAATACATGTGTTTGTTGCTAGCACGTACTTTCGCATAATTTTAAAAAATACACGAAAGTAACTAATGATTAATGTACTGTGTACTAAAATTTCTTTAATATGAACACATTTAACATTATATAAGTGCTATAGGGGTTTATGAGTTTGTACTTTACGGTGGAAATACTTTCTGCTGAAGTTCTTAAAAAAATATTACTGTATGTTAGAGGTATGTGTTTGCTATCAGCCAATGACATTATATCAAACATACTTCAGAAGCATGGATATTGAAAAATGAACATTTATATTTTTATAATTTTATATCAGAATTGTGGCAGAACCATAAATGATATATTGTAACATGTTTAAATTTGTTCAAGTCATATTGGTGTTGTGTGTTCTGGTAATGCCGTATTAACTAGTGATGTATATTTGTTAGAATCACCCCTACAGATTCCCATTTAAATAGGTATTTATTAGAATTTATGTTCATTTTCATTGTTATGTTCCCCCGGCACTAATTACTTCCGTATCATTTTCATTATGAACACTTTTTGTATATTGAAAGTTCGATATGTCTTCCTTGGACAGTAAAGGAGTGTATCTATTCAGCAACTTTATTTGTTATATCTTTGGGCGTAACAAAGGACTCTCTCTCCGGACTTCATAGCGGCAGGTGCGTTGTAAGTAAGGGTGACGCTGTACGAGTAAATGAAAGCTGTACTTGTATTGGGCCATTGTACGGAGAGAGACACAGCAATCAAGAGTGTAAAGAATATGGGCATAATGCAAGAGCCCCCAAAGAGCCCAATTTTTCCCGTTTTGAGTGGTTCCTGTATGACCCATATTTTATGAAGTTTCCCTATCCTGGGGTCTTATGCTCGAGTTTTCAGTCGCATGCGAGTTGGAAGCCGAGTAATCTTTTTCAGGACACGGAGAAACTTTTTTTTTCCGCTTGTAACGTAAAATACTGAGAAACCGAACGATAAAACAATCTCCATTGTCCTGAAAAAGACCACTCGGCTACCTAATCGTATGCGACTGAAAACTGGAGCATAAACCCCCTGGTGCAGTATACCGACGACATAATAAATAAGTCAGCTTACGTAAGAACTATCGTTTGTGAAAGTGACATTTAATTACTAAACATTTTATTTTGGAATTATAGGACGTTCAAAGTGCGGCTTGTGAAGTACACATCTGGTCAGTTTGTTACTCAGTGACCGAGAAATACTCAATGCTCTACCGAAGTTATTTATTTTTTCTCTAGTCGCAATTAATTACTTGATGAGTTGTAATTACCTAAATGTCAAGAACTTTTGTCGAACTTTGCCTATTTAATTAAGATGATCTTTCCTACTTTATCCGGTAATATTAGTAAGTTTTACAGCTGCCAATATAGTGAGGACGGGTTGATTTTCATCTAACAGGTTTTATTACCAGTTTTTCTACTTTTTCTACTCCCTGTTTTCATTTCTATTAAAATTTTCTTTCATTGTCGTCGAGAAATTTTATTTTGAGAAGTATATTTAGGTGTGCCCAGATGGAATAATGTTATGTAAGCAGCAGCTGTGTTTTAAATATTGGTCAGTGGTTGTAATCCCTTTTTATGCCTTTTATGCCAATATCTGTCTTTTTTTATTAAAACCCACCGAGGCAAATTTAAGTAATGTTAGGTACTTATATTCAGAGGCAACACGTGTCATGTCTTTTACCGGGTTCGATTTCCGACTGGTTCAACTGGATTTTTCCAACTGGGAATTGTGCCTGGATGACGACACTGTAGGTTCTCGTGTTTCCCCCGCCCATCACTTCAAGCATTGCTCCATATCCAACCCAAATTCGCCCCTTACCGACTTTCAAGACCTTAGTTGTTCAGAGTAGTCCATATTACAAGACTGTGATGTCACAATCTTCCAGCTTCCACAAATATGTGCGTAATTCAATCGCTTAGTCTTACATGGGATACGACCCCGAAACCTTCCCAATGATGTTAGGTCGTGAGAATTGTGTACAAGCCCAAGACCAAGAGGTTTATTTATGAATAGGATGGCAAACAGTAACAACTTTTGAATTTGTTTCTCCGTGGTCGTGCTGACATTTAAGGAGTTGTGTAACATTTTACTGCTTTTAACACCCTTAACTGTCTAATTTCATAAAATCCTTAAATTTTTTGCAGACATTTATGTAAGCTTCATTCTAATCAAAAAATTATCTCAATATCCTAACGAGTTTTAAAGATACTGAATATTAATTGGAAACACATTTTATTTTTTGATGACTTTCAAGTTTGAATTTAAAAAAACCTAGAATTTGATGCAGGTGGGGCTGGTAGTCTGTCGGCAAGGGCACAGAGGTAACGCGGCAGGTCCCATAACCCTGGAGAATTGTTCTTAGTTTGCCACAAAAAATAACACACATGTTGTGTTGCTAATAATTTTTATTTGTTGTTATTGGTACTGAAGAAATACACAGTATTATTGACATAGATACGCACCTGTTTCACTTGCAGCTATCATAGAAAGCTGACATCTGAGCTTGAGAAAGCTAGATTGTAGCAGTCAAAGGCTAAACTGGCAGAGTTGACAGGCCGTGCCCATAGTAAAGGTTAAATATTGTGTATGTTATGCAGGTAATCTGAATCTCTTACTGATACTAGTGCAACTACAGACTTCAACAGATCAGGGATACTTGCAAAAGTCGAGGAATTTGAAAATTGTCAGGGAAACTTGGGATGAAGGAATATGCTTTTTGTGACTGAAAATTCTAATGTCCATAATTTATTGCTCTTAACATAGAACACATATATGACCATTTCTGATAAACCTCTCTATGTGGTTACAATAACATAATGTAAATGTATCAGCAGTACATTTGTGTATAAAATATGAGACAACCGAAAATGTTGGTGATCGTTAACAACTTGCAGCCTTTAGTTAAAACTGGGTACTCTGTCAGTGTATGGTTGATCATGTTTCAACAATGATAATATGGTATGGAAGCTGTGTATTTCTATGTATTAACTGTTAGTACATAACTACAGTATTCATTGTATGATATATCAACCATTCACGTTAATAATTCAATACCTCTAGTTAGCTAAAACTTATTTCTGTTCTTTGCTAGTGGTGGGTTGTTTAAGTGCACAATGCAAGTTAACTTTCTAAAGTGAATTCGGATACACAAGAACAGTAATAGACTTCTCACAAATTTTTAAACTGTCCTGAATATTCGATTTATTGTAACTGTTTAGGTTCTTTGTTTGTATGAATTTTTTTTTAATTTTACTTAAATATATTGGAAAAATTAAATTTCTGTCTGTAAAGTTTCGATAAGTAATGGAAATTTGATTGTGGCATTCTGTAGCAGCCCTAAACTAGGGAAAAAAATTTTCATATGTGCCCAACTAATACCACGGAGCTTCCTTAAATGTAGGAAAAAATTGAGCAGCAAGAATTCCAATCTCAAAAATGTTCATGTAGCTGTGTCATGTGTCATATCTGCATGACGCAATATTTATTTTAGTTTACAAGAAAATTGTTGGAAGTTAGCAGAGACACTGTTGTTGCAATACAGCTGACTCTGTAGTTGTGTGATACAACTTGCTTATACGCACACTGCCAACGAAACGATGCGCGACTGTGCAATAATGTGTTCGTCCTTTAATATGTACAGATATCAAGAAGTACCAGCCTGTAAGTATCTCAACCTTCTGTATTTTTAATTGGTTAACCTAGCGGCTAAAGCCTTCTTCGTATACATCATTTTTGCACAGTTAGCACCATATATTCACACTGCTATTCCAATTCTTTATGCGGGGGGAGGGAGTCTGATAGCACCCACAGGAGAATTCTTGTGGGATCACCTGGTTAGGTTGCACTAGACTGCGGTCCGCTACGGTTGAGGTAGGTTACAAGTTCTCAGAGAGGGAGGTAATGACACACGTATAGTAAAGCCCCATCAATTCGTTATTGGTTGATTCGACATTTTATCTAATTCGATAGATACAACATACTTCAAATTCAAAATGTAACAATAGGGTTTTGCAATATGGAAGGATTTCAATACAGTTAATTTGTTATTTGAAGCTTTGTTCTGGCAAAGAAAGCAATCAAGTCTTAGTAACTTGAAGTTTTTTGAAAAAAAAAAAAAAATAAATAAACAAGTTGATAAATTTGCAGAAGCTAAGAGTAGAACATCGCCATGTGGATTTGTACAGCCCTGGATTTGTTTAATTTCTGCGCCTGCCGTTGTCACATTGCCCTTGAGGAGGCATCCTTCCTATCTGCTTGTGCACGGCCCTAGTGATGGACTTAATTGGATGAAAATAAGTCGATAACTTGATTCTTCTTACAGGTAGGTTTCAATTCAGTCACTCTTGTTTTTTTTTTTTGTTTTTTTTTTTAATTCAAACTCTGTTATATGTTCTTCTCCTTCTCGCAAAGCATAATTGACAGTTAACCATACGTAATAAATTTATCCTCTTAAATTATCTTGTTCCGCGCTATTCCATTTCATAAAAGTTTTACAATTATCTGTAAACTAAATCCTTCCTGAGTTCTCACACAAAGCCCTTGCCACTGGTTTCTCTTTCAAATTATGTGATCTCACGTTCCGAATTATCGCTCACAACTCAAAAGTTCTCACACAAGTCACTTGTTTTTCTTTCAGATGATGAGATATAATTTATCAGGTCCTCTGTTATCACTAACAATGTACTACCATTAGGCTTTGCTTCTGAGTGCTCCCTGTTAATGGTTAAGCTGTCGAATACTTTTGAAAAAAAAGTGTATTATTGAGGTTTGCAAAATATTTATTTGAAGGAAAGTGAATCAAGGTACATTCAAATGATAACAAATTAATTAATTCTAAAGTAAAGAAAAAATTATGCTAGTTAATAGTCAACTTGTATGCTATTCCTGAAAAGTTTTTTCACCATTAAGGCAAATGTGTTAAATGTCTTAAATAAATTTTAACTAGTTATCATAATAAACATTGTACTTATTTTGTTCACAGGGATAAATCATTACTGGTATGTTAGATTTTTCACAAAATGTACTTTTTTATTTATTGATAATAGCATTCCATCATGTGTTATGTTACTTATTCCATTAAAATCAGTACCATTTAAGACTTACAGTGCCATGTATACTTTAAATATAACAGATTAAATGAATGTTGTAATATATCCAAAAATGTGCCTGTATATTAAGCATTTGAACACCTATTACCTATTGTGCATGCTTCAGCTAATAGTGAATAAATATAACTTATGATTTTTTCACTGTACAATCAATTCTTTGTTATCAGATTATACTAAATCTACAAAGACAAACAAAAAAGACATAGAATAGAAAAAGAAAGATAAGTAGTGGGTTTGCTGATGCAGTGGTAAAATAAGATTTTTTGTCACATCTAGGAAGCTGTTGTGACGTGCACTGATATATAGCCTTATTTAGTTTTTTTACCGTACTGTAATTTTTTTGTATATAAATACTGGATTGAAATTTTTTGTAACACTAATTAATTATTCCAAGTTACTGAAATCTGAGGTGTATTAAAGATTTACACTGCGGGATCCAAAATATTGTTACAGGCTTAACAAAATGTTACATGTGGGCAATTCTGAGCTCTTGAGGATATAGGTCTTACAATTAGAAACAAAAAAGTTTAATTAAGACTTGTGATTCATGGGCTAGTCCATAAGGTGTTTCGACACAGCCTCCAGTCACCCAGCCCGCAGAAACACAGCATGTGACAGTTAATTGGGAATACTAGTCACAAAGTTCAATTTAAAATTCTTATTTAACTAGTAATGATGGTGGTATGGAAGTATAAAATTTTACTGTTCAATCTTAGTTGTTTTATATCGTGTTTGGACTCATTTTAAAGATAAATTAAATTTTAAGCATATTTTCTAGACTACATCCTCTTGGATGTGATTCACCTGGCAGGTCCAAGTTCAGGTGCGAAAAGGCACGTAGAGGGTCGTGCATGCATGCAGCCTGGTCAGCAAGCTCCTTGTTTGTAGCATCGTGGGTGGTAGTGCCGTGTGCAACTGAGCACTGGCAAGGTATTACGATGCTGCCTACTTTGTCTGTAGTGCGGTGGAGTCTGTCCCAATTAAATTAAATAATGAGTATTATCTGTTTCAATTGCAATGAAACATAATTTATTAATATAAAGAGCAATGTTATGCCTACATTTAATGACTTCAATGTTTACTTGTGCTTATCGAGAGAATTTTGGTCTCGTTTTCATCACTTCGCCACCTTGTAGTTCAAGTCATAGAGATATCAGTCGGAAAGTCATGGTGGCTGGCGTGGGGAGGTGAAGCAGTGTTACTATAATGTAGACCAGTAGTTTTAATGCTGAGAAGTTCACTGTTAAGTTTTTTTATGATTGCAAAATAATAATTTTAATTGCAGTACTGAGCTAATACTAAAGCCGATGAGAGATCTGTGGGTGAACACTCGCAACTTCAACAAAACACTGGACGCCAGTCTTATAACATAGTTTTCAGTATTTGGTATCGACTCTTAATCTTACTTGTCTTATCTGCTTGCCTTTGTAAGTTTTGAACTTTGTTGTTTCATATATGATCCGTTAACAAATTAAACTGAGACCTAAGCGCGTTGCCATTATTTTTTAAAAAGATACGACAATGGTTTGTCCAGGCATAGTAAATGTATGCACTAGAAAAGTTTGAATATTCATCAGTCGTCCCCTGATTGCGCTGTAGCAGCAGAGGCATCACGTACATTGTTGGTGCCCGAACAGGGACCTGAGGAAAAAAAGTATATTGAGGGCTCTAGGACCCTCAAAATAACCAGAGGCATAGGCAGGACAGCAGGGGTGCAAGAACAGCAGCAGTAAGAAAAGGGGGGGGGGGGCACGTAACATGAATCACTTCAGCAAAGAAAATAATGAAAATCGGAGAACCGAAAATTTACAAAAGGTAATGCAAGAAACTGAAGATAGAAGTCAACATAATGTTACTGTTTACAAGTGCAGACAGGTAGCTGGCAGGTGCCAACAGAGGAATGATACATTGTTCAGCAGTTTTTAATGGGTAAAGGCCATTTTATTATGTTATGTGTTACAGAAAGTTGAAGTTTGTTTAAATATTTTTTGATATGCCTAGTAACGTAATTACAAACACAAAGAAATGGATATTCAAGAATTAGCCAAGTTAATTAAAAGTGTTTCTGAGGCCAAAAGATAGTCCATAGTAGTCGAGCTTAGAGATGTAAAAACTAAATGTAGGGGTATTAGGGAAGACCTAAGAGTAAAGCGAGGGTAGTAGGGTTAGGCCTATATATGTGCAGAATGTGATTGAGATGCATGAAGTTAAAGGTGAGGTGAGGCCTAATAATTATGTTGATGAGATTGTATCTCATGAAATTTATTGTAAAGTTCATAAAGGAACTAAGAAAAATTAATTTGGGGCGTGATTTGAAAAGCATAATAATGTGGAAATTAACTTGTATTTAGGTATTAGACTACATACATGGACAATGGAAAAAGCATTTCAGGAAACCACTGGAGGGTTTGACAAGCTTTGGATCTTAAATGAAGCGGAGCAGGGGGTGGGGTGAAAGTATGGAACCATTGTAAGATAAAATTCAAAAGCTTTGACAAAGTTGGGGTTTAAAGGTGCTATTAGAAAATATTAGAAGAAAGGACAGTGATTTTTAGAGGGTGTGCAGCTGAACTACTCAGAAGTGTCGTGAGGAGCAGGATGAAGAATTCGCAGGGTAGAAATGGAAGTAGTGCAAAGACATTATGCGTTAATGGGGTTTATGTATAGATTTTTTATTATAGCAAGGCTAAACGTGTATTAGACTAAGAACGAACGGAATGATACGATTATTTACCAATTATTAGATATGGATTGAATTATAGAACCAGGTTGGTTTAAATTTCAAGCGATTTCAAGGAAATGAACTTAATTAATTTGAGTAGCCCTTACTAAAAATTACTGTGCAGGAGGTGTTCTGGTAGGGAGAATAAATGTATTTTCTGTGAATTCTAATGATAAATAGGACTGATGAGAAATTTAAATATTTTAAGGAAACTATTGGCTGAGCATGGCACAATATAGATTTTGACAATATATGAAACAGTAATTAAGTACCATAAGGACAGTGATGATAAATAGTTTGATGACTTTTGTTTCTTTTTTGTATGTCGTTTTTAGTTTACTGAGCAACAAAAAGTAACATTAAAGTAAAAGTTGTCCTACAAGCCAGGGGCCAGGTGCGTTACCGCACTACCTCGATGAGTGTGTGTATTCTCCGAGTGTTCCCGCCGTCCAGCAGGGAAGTGCGACATGTGTGTATTCTCCGAGTGTTCCCGCCATCCAGCAGTGAAATGCGACGTGTGCGTATTCTTCGAATGCTCCCGCCATCCAGCTGTGTAGTGCGACGTGTGTATATTCTCCTAGTGGTAGTACAGTAGTGTAGTGTAACGTGTGTGGATTCTCCGAGTGCTCCGGCCATCCAGTAGTGAGTGCGACGTGTGCGTATTCTTCGAATGCTCCCGCCATCCAGCTGTGTAGTGCGACGTGTGTATATTCTCCGAGTGGTAGTCCAGTAGTGTAGTGTAACGTGTGTGGATTCTCCGAGTGCTCCCGCCATCCAGTAGTGAAGTGCGACGTGTGGGTATTCTTCGAATGCTCCCGCCATCCAGCTGTGTAGTGCGACGTGTGCGTATTCTCCGAGTGCTCCCGCCGTCCAGCAGTGAAATGCGACGTGTGCGTATTCTCCGAGTGGTAGACCAATATTGTAGTGCAACGTGTGTGTAATCTCCGAGTGTTCCCGCCATCCAGCAGTGAAGTGCGACATGTATGTATTCTCCGAGTGTTCCCGCCATCCAGCAGTGAAGTGCGACATGTACGTATTCTCCGAGTGTTCCCGCCATCCAGCAGTGAAGTTCGACGTGTGTATATTCTCCTAAAGGTCAACCAGTAGTGTAGTGTAACGTGTGTGTATTCTCCGAGTACTCCCGCCATCCAGTAGTGAAGTGCGATGTGTGCGTATTCTTCGAATGTTCCCACCATCCATCTGTGTAGTGGGACGTGTGCGTATTCTCCGAGTGTTCCCGCCGTCCAGCAGGGAAGTGCGACATGTGAGTATTCTCCGAGTGCTCCCGCCATCCAGCTGTGTAGTGCGACGTGAGTGTATTCTCAGAATGCTCCCGCCGTCCAGCAGTGAAGTGCGACATGTGTGTTTTCTCCGAGCGCTCCCACTCTCCAGTAGTGAAGTGCGACGTGTGTGTATTCTTCGAATGCTCCCGCCATCCAGCTGTGTAGTGCACTATGTGCGTATTCTCCGAGTGCTTCCGCCGTCCAGCTGTGTAGTGCAACGTGTGAGTATTCTTCGAATGATCCCGCCTACCAGTAATAAAGAGCGACGTGTGCGTATTCTTCGAATGCTCCTGCCATCTAGCTGTGTAGTGCGACGTGTGCGTATTCTCCGAGTGCTCCCGCCGCCCAGATGTGTAGATCGACGTGTGTGTATTTTCGGAGTGCTCCTGCATTCCAGCTGTGTAGTGCGACGTGTGTGTATTCTCAGAATGCTCCCATCGTCCAGCAGTATAGTGCGACATGTGTGTTTTCTCCGAGTGCTTCCGCCCTCCAGTACTGTATTACGACGTGTGCGTATTCTCCGAGTGCTCCCGCCGTCCAGCAGAATAGTGCGACGTGTGTGTGTTCTCCGAGTGTTCCCGCCGTCCAGATGTGTAATTCGACGTGTGTGTATTTTCCGAGTGCTCCTGCATTCCAGCTGTGTAGTGCGACGTGTGTGTATTCTCAGAATGCTCCCATCGTCCAGCAGTATATTGCGACGTGTGTGTTTTCTCCGAATGCTCCCGCCCTCCAGTAATGTAGAGCGACATGTGTGTTTTCTCCGAATGCTCCTGCTATCCAGCTGTGTAGTGCGACATGTGTGTATTCTCCGAATGCTCCTGCTATCCAGCTGTGTAGTGCGACGTGTTTGTATTCACCGGTTGCTCCTGCTATCCAGCTGTGTAGTGCGACATGTGTGTATTCTCCGAATGCTCCTGCTATCCAGCTGTGTAGTGCGACGTGTTTGTATTCACCTATTGCTCCTGCTATCCAGCTGTGTAGTGCGACGTGTTTGTATTCTCCGAGTGCTCCCGCTATCTAGCTGTGTAGTGCGACATGTATGTATTCTCCGAATGATCCTTTTATCCAGCTGTGTAGTGCGACGTGTGCGTATTATCCAATTGGCCATTCAGTTGTGTAGTGCGACATGTGTGTATACTCCGAATGCTCCTGGTATCCAGCAGTGAAGTTCGACGTTTTTGTATTCACCGATTGCTCCTGCTATCCAGCTGTGTAGTGCGACGTGTTTGTATTCTCCGAGTGCTCCCGCCATCCAGCTGTGTAGTGCGATGTGTGCGTATTCTCCAATTGCTCCTGCTATCCAGCTGTGTAGTGCGACGTGTTTGTATTCATCGATTGCTCCTGCTATCCAGCTGTGTAGTGCGACGTGTTTGTATTCTCCGAGTGCTCCCGCTATCCAGCTGTGTAGTGCGACAAGTGTGTATTCTGCAATTGGCCATTCAGTAATGTAGTGCGACATGTGTGTATTCTCCAATTGGCCATTCAGTAGTGTAGTGCAACATGTGTGTATTCTCCAATTGGCCATTCAGTAGTGTAGTGCGACATGTGTGTATTCTCCGAATGCTCCTGCTATCCAGCAGTGAAGTGCGATGTGTTTGTATTCTCCGAGTGCTCCCGCTATCCAGCTGTGTAGTGCGACATGTGTGTATTCTCCGAATGCTCCTGCTATCCATCTGTGTAGTGCGACGTGTGCGTATATTCTCCAATTGGCCATTCAGTAGTGTAGTGCGACATGTGTGTATTCTCCGAATGCTCCTGCTATCCAGCAGTGAAGTGCGATGTGTTTGTATTCTCCGAGTGCTCCCGCTATCCAGCTGTGTAGTGCGACATGTGTGTATTCTCCGAATGCTCCTGCTATCCAGTTGTGTAGTGCGACGTGTTTGTATTATCCGAGTGCTCCTGCTATCCAGCTGTGTAGTGCGACGTGTGCGTATTCTCCGAGTGCTCCCGCCATCCAGCTGTGTAGTGCGACGTGTGCGTATTCTCCAATTGGCCATTCAGTAGTGTAGTGCGACATGTGTGTATTCTCCGAATGCTCCTACTATCCAGCAGTGAAGTGCGACGTGTTTGTATTCTCCGATTGCTCCTGCTATCCAGCTGTGTAGTGCGACGTGTTTGTATTCCTCGAGTGCTTCCACCATCCAGCTCGTAGTGCGACGTGTGCGTATTCTCCAATTGGCCATTCAGTAGTGTAGTGCGACATGTGTGTATTCTCCGAATGCTCCTACTATCCAGCAGTGAAGTGCGACGTGTCTGTATTCTCCGATTGCTCCTGCTATCCAGCCGTGTAGTGCGACGTGTTTGTACTCCTCGAGTGCTTCCACCATCCAGCTCGTAGTGCGACTTGTGCGTATTCTCCAATTAGCCATTCAGTAGTGTAGTGCGACATGTGTGTATTCTCCGAATGCTCCTACTATCCAGCAGTGAAGTGCGACGTGTCTGTATTCTCCGATTGCTCCTGCTATCCAGCCGTGTAGTGCGACGTGTTTGTATTCCTCGAGTGCTCCCACCATCCAGCTCGTAGTGCGATGTGTGCGTATTCTCCAATTGGCCATTCAGTAGTGTAGTGCGACATGTGTGTATTCTCTGATTGCTCCTGCTATCCAGCAGTGAAGTGCGACGTGTTTGTATTCTCCGATTGCTCCTGCTATCCAGCTGTGTAGTGCGACGTGTTTGTATTCTCTGAGTGCTCCGGCTATCCAGCTGTGTAGTGCGACGTGTGCATATTCTTTGAATGCTCCCGCCATCCAGCTGTGTTATGCGATGTGTTTGTATTCTCCGAGTGCTCCCACCGTCCAGCTGTGTAGTGCGACGTGTGTATATTTTCCGAATGCCCTTGGCGTCCAGCTGTAAAGTGCACCGTGTGTGTATTCTCCGAGTGCTCCTGCCGTGTAGTAGTGTAGTGCGACGTGTGTATATTCTCCGAATGCCCCTGCCGTCCAGCTTTGAAGTGCACCGTGTGTGTATTCTCCGAGTGCTCCTGCCGTCCAGTAGTGTAGTGCGACGTGTGTATATTCTCCGAATGCCCCTGCCGTCCAGCTGTGAAGTGCACCGTGTGTGTATTCTCCGAGTTCTCCTGCCGTCCAGTAGTGTAGTGCGACGCCGGTGTTTATTGGTGCCAGTGTTATCTTGCTGGAGGTGGCAAAGTAGATTCAGTGCATAACATAGCAAGGTGATGTGTTGAAGTGCGCCGCCACATTCTTCTCATGTGACATCACGTCCGACACTTCACCGGAAGAGGCACGTGGTCGAAATTAATGAAGAGTTTGATTTTGTTTCCTATTTTCAGTATGTCGATCAAGTCATGTAATTATAAAGGGTGTTATGATTTTCTCTTGATTGTCTTTTGTTTACCATTAAATGTGGTCATGTCACGTTTTTGTATTGTTTAACAACTCATACGATTGTCCTATTAATATTCAAACACTTTTTAATTTTGAACGGGGAATCATTTACATTTTTCAGGGCCAGATATTTTAGTACTTATTTAAAATTTGTTACTAAAAATCGGCCTGTGGTGATTCGTGTATACATTCGTGTACATGTGGGCACCTGGCTTACCACAGCGATCGCCTTCCCCCTCCACTCCTGGTACGACATGCGGTCGAGAGTATAGATGACCTGTGGGACCATAATCTTTTCTACTCTGATATGTTTAATTCTGCTTGTTCAGCTTTTTACATCACTTTTGCGTTCGTTCCTTATTATACTCTCGTGTGTGTGTGTATATATATATATATATATATATATATATATATATATATATATATATATATATATATATATATATATATATATATATATATATATATATATATATATATATATATATATAT
>PNEQ01083158.1:0-38620 GCA_003012365.1 Medauroidea extradentata | reverse complement strand
GCCGCCTCCAGCCAATCAAGTAATTTAATCGTTTTGTCTTTGCATCGCCTCTACACCAGTGTTTTATTCAGTTGTCAATCTTGTAGTTGTAACATATTTTTTAATGCAGTATTTATGTGTTCAGTGTATTTTGAGTGAGTGCTACATGATGTGACCATGTGTGTGTTTGTTAGCAAATAAACAAGTTGTCAAAATAACCTGCAAGTTTCCATAACTTGTTTACACTTGTCTAGGAACTAACCTTCATATAGCCCTAGGGTGTTGAAGTGTGGGCTGACCTAAAACAGCCCACGTAAGGTAGTGTTTTTTCAGGTGCTTCACAGTCTCCAATTTAGATCAGCTACTTCTATAATGCCAGGCAGAGAGAGGGCACGCCAGCACGGACGGACCACTGCTGATTCGATTGTGAGTCTCATGTTCTCGGCTACATCATCCTAAATCGGGCTGCGCCCACACTGAATTCAGCATTATCATCGACACCTAACACTCTCCATGACGTACAGTGCATCACCCCCTCCATCTTTCCAACGGGCGGCGACGTGCCATGAAATGTGTTGGCGTGTTGAAATCACCACCAAACATGACACAAGGGAACAAAGAGTAGAGAAGCCATGCTACGACCATGTGGGTGGTCTAACATCTTGGGAAGCTACTGCAGTCACCCCCTAGCCAGTGCCAGGAATAACTTTACCTCAGTCACGCAGCCACATAGTCATGCAGTCACAGGTACGAGCAGCTTAGCTATGGAGTGTCCTGCATGCAGATTACCTCTGCTCCCAGACTTGCTATGTGGGGAAGTAAACAAGTAGTGTTGCCAATGTTCGAAACATAAACGGGAGTGGAACCTTGCTAGTGCGAAAGTGGACCATCTTGTCCGCCCGAGACGACCAGTGTATGTGTTTCGTCCCCTTGTAATGGACTGGGAAAGGAACTGGCCATGTGTGTATTGTGTATGCCAAACTATCAACATTGGTGCATCCAAGCAACAGAACTAGCTAAATTTGTAGGTGTGTTTGCATGTACCCAGTGCACGACGAGCCCTCTGCGACCAATGTTACCATCACAATTGTGGACCAGACTACTGCCATCGACCATGTCACGATGGCCCGAAACCGCCCCTGGCACCACAACGTCGGCCCGAACAGAGCATGGGGAGTGCTGACATCGTCTTTCCCAGAGCATGGTTGAGCACTACCAAAAGTAACCTAAACACGACGACGACCACCCGTTGCCAATGGCCGCGATTGATCCAATTCCCCGAGTTCTTTGGACGCATTATCGAGGGCGTAGGACAGTTCCTGCAGCGGTGTGAGACCAGATTAGTCCGAAATTATGTACCGTGTGAAGAGTGGGTATAGCAGCTTAAGAGCAGCCTGCATGGGAGTGCGAAGGACTGGAGGGACTTGTTGGGCCTCATGGCTATGATGGGTAGTCTCGGACAGAACTTTAGTTCCGGAGGTGCCATGGAAGACTGCCAGGCGTAGTTCTGTTGGCATAGGCAGTAGGAGACAGAGTCAGCAGAGATGTTTGTGGTATGGAAAGTGAAACTTTTCCATAGAATCCAACCGCTCTCCCCACCAGAGGACGCCTTGTTGAACATCACACACCATCTGAGGCCGGAAATACAACAGTTCCTAAATAAATACCAGGGGAACTATTGGGATGCTACATACACCAAGCCATTGGGGCCCATAGGGCTGTAAACCTTCTGACCTTGGGATGTACGACGACCACACCATGACAGGGTGATATGACGACAGATGGGGCCTGCGTATGGAGCACGAGCCAACCCCTGCTGCTGCCCCCAGGACAACCAGACTGGCGATTGAGGTGCCGCCACCAGCTGTCCTCGGGCGCCCCACAGCATGGGCGCAACCTGACTGGCAACCACTAAAGTGTCACACCTTCCCACCGCCGACGGTTCACTGACATAAAAATCGCCTATTGAGGAACGCCCGAGGTCCAGCAAAGGGAAACACCTAAGTGGTGGAGAAAGGATGGTCGCCAATCTTTCTGCCATCATGCCACCCCGACGCCCGAACTTGACCGCCATTGTCGATGTTCTTTACATGGGACAAGTCACTGCAGCCAAAGGCAAACTACTTCGCATCCCTATTGAGGTCAACTGACAGCATACTGTCGCTGGCCAGCCATACCTTCTTCGCTGCTCACCTTGACCCTGACAGAGTTCGACACCAACCCCGGCACTCTGCAGTCAGCGACGAGAGAGTGGTGCAGTGCCATGTAGGGGACGACGAACCTCACGATCAGTGTCTGAGACCAGATGCCACATGTCGACTGTCTCCGAGATTATGTGGTCCTGGGACAACCTTGGTTACAGCAGCAAGAAGCTGTCATTGAAGGGGCGATGAGGATAGTGCATATGGTAGTGGGAGAGCGATGGACCATCTACGCCGTCGATCGAAAGCCGAGCGAATATCGACTCGTCAACCTGGGCGAAATGACATCTATGTCCCCTCGGACTTCCAGGAGGCAGTGCAGAAAATCCTGAACGAGTGGATAGTCGTCTTCATCTTCTCTTACCTGCTCCACATGATGACAGCCACAGATCACTCCATGCTGACCCTCACCACAGACCCCGTCTACACAAGCTCGCGAGGAAAGGCATGTACGAGCAGAAGGTGAACCAGAATAAGGTCATCGAGATGCTGAAGGAAGGGGTATTGAGCCATCTAACAGCGAGTAAAATGCTCAGATATTGTTAGCCCCCAAAAAAGATGGGGTGCCTCGATTCTGCATAATCTTCTGACCTCTCAACCTGATGACAGAAAGTGCGCTGCCCCAGAATATCAGCATCGAGGAGACCCTGTCTGGCTTGGACGATGCCAGGGTGTTCTCGATGCTTGACTTGAAATTTGGTTACCTGCAAGTGCCGATATGGCATGAATACCAGGAGAATACTGCCTTTACAATGCCCGATGGATGCTGCTTCCAGTTCCGGGTAATGACCTTCGCCCTGAAGTGGGCGCTATTGTTGTTCCAATATTTGATTACCCGGGCGCGGGAAGGATACATCGGCGAAATTGTTACTGCCTACCTCGATGACGTCATCATCTGGTACTGGACTTTGAAGGACCACATTTTACACCTGGGGCTCGTACTGGAAAGACTATGCACCAACTTGTCTCGCCCCATAAATGTCACATCGGTCGAACATCATTAGACTTCCTCTGCCACTTCACCGGCCCAAAGGGAATTAATTACATCCAGAACACCTGGCCTAGATAGCCGTCAGCACCTTCCCTATGACATGAAAGAAGGTGCAGCAATACATCCGCCTGGTCAACTGGTTGCACAACTACATACCCCACTTCGCGATGATCGCAGTCCCCTTCATGAACTTACTCTCCAACAATAAGAAGTATTGGTTGAGTGTGCATACAACCAGCATTCAAGGAGATAAATCAGCAGTTTTCCATGGAATGATGCCTCTACGTCCAGACCGATGACAGCATCGAGGAAGCCGGCGCCATTCTGTATCAGCTGCCCGAAGAAGTGACCCACCGCATCATTAACTGTGGCAGTGCTAAATTCAGAGACGCAGAGCATCGTTACCATAGCAGTGAGAGAGATTGCTTGGTAGTAATTTGAAGCTTGTAGTTCTACTGCCACCACCTGGAGGGTCGCCATTTCATGCTGACAGACAACAAGAGTTTGACATGGCTGAAAACCATGCAAGGGAGACAAGGTTAGCTCATGCGATAGGTTTTGTCATTACAGCCATTTGATTTTTTGCTTAAACATGTCCGTGGAGGCGATAACGAACTTCTTGCCTACCTGTCCCAGGATCCAAACCTGAACCATTTGCTGACCATTGACTTTAATAATGCTGGGATATATCCTCTGGAATGCCTCCGTACCAACAGGTGGTTGAAGGGTTGACGAACACGCCTCCCTCCAGGCCATCAACTTGGCCCGACCGATCACCTGGTCAGCTGTATGTGCACACATACTGGGCATGTAGAAAACATCCCCCATGTCCCAACAGCTGGTTGCGAAGAGCACAGCTGGGCATGTGGACAGGGATCGGAATGTAAATCGTGTTGGAAACCAAGGCCCCACATGAAACCACAGATTGGAAGTGTTTGTGCCCTCTAACTGCATGATACGGGGTTGGTTGGACTTCGCCCGAAGTGACAACTTTGCAGGCCACCCTGGTGTTGACCAAACTGTGAGAAACATGATAGAACATTAGCACTAACCCGGCTTATGCTTTGACATACGGGAGTTTGACAGAGTTGTCAGGCCTGCCAACTGCGCAAAGTGCGGCGTGCCGACAGGGTCGAACATTAAACCTCCATATCCCCTCGTGATTTGAATCGATCGCACTGGACATGATAGAGCCTTATCCCAGAACATTGAAGGGAATTAATTCTTAGTGATCGTGACTGACATGTTCTCGTGATAGAGACATAACCACTAATCAACACCAGCAACCACACACTAATCAGGACCCAAGAACGTGCATATTTCCCGAGATGGGGTTATTATTCCACAGGCGCCTATGAAGTCGCTGGTGTCATGAGCCACGTGTAGAGCATAGAATGGTGCCGACGTACCAACCTTGCGACGACACCTGGGCCCAGCATCACGACGCCGGTATCGATGCTGCCTGCAGACACAAATCGGCATACTAGGAGAAATCACTCCCACATCCCACCGACACACACCACTGCTGGAGTTCGGGGTGCAGGTGTACACCTATTATCACCCCCTCTCAGCTGGGGCTTGGCTCTTCTGCTCCGACTCGCCACCAGATGGACAGGGCCCCATGTCGTGCAAATGTACCTAGGCCTGCATGTTTACCTGGTCATGGATGACGAGGGGAGGGTCCACATACTACACAGAGATGATGCAGGCAGTCACCCTCATGCCCACGAATGAGGAGATGGACACCGGCACCTAGATGTTACCACCGATGGGAGAATGTGTATGAGGAACTCCCGTACCACAGGGGGCAAGGCGGGAGCAGAGTACTCCAGCAGCACGAGCATGACATCTGCTATGCCCAGCCAGTTCCTGCATATGCCAGGCGTCATGATGCAGCCCCGCCGGCACCGGCGGCCGAGTCGGAACCTATCGTCACAATGCCTGCTGAAGACGAGGTGGAGGTCGTCCCTGTCCAGGAGGTGTGGGAGGCGTATGGACCCTTCGAGAAAGCTATCCGTACTGTCCGAGTGGAGGAGCCAGACGAAACGCCCTGTAGCCAAATCTGCCACCACTAATTTAGAAAACTTCCGAGCCCAGACATTCTACTTCCTGGACGTGCTCGGGGTGACTCAAACACCAGGATTCAGGCATTGGAATGGTTACGCCCTCCACATACACTTGATTCCCCGAGACAGGGTAGAGCTTGGGGAAGCTGTGGCACATACCACACGCCCATAGACACCACAGGCCAGGTAAGCAGCGACGCCGCCCCAGGGAGCAGGTGTCGAGATGCCCCCAGAGCCGCCATCTCCAGCCAAGCATATGACGCCTCATGCTGGGGCATACCGACCTTGACGCCTCCCGAGGCCCCGGGCCGCACCAGCCAATTATGCCGCCCGGCGCCCTCGGGACCGGAAGCAACGGAGGAGCATGATGGAAGGACGCCGAGCGACTGCTCGTGGCCACGCTGACAGGGATGCTGCCCGTGACTCAATGAAGCAGAATTATTAATAACGAAACTGCTGACCTACACTAGACTCGAGTGTTTCGGCACTCAAGGAGAAGGAACTCCAATGCCCAACACCAAGAGGAGCCAACACGATACTGAGAGGAGTGCCCGCATGCACGCATCAGCCTAGACCGGTCGTCTCCAGGAGGGGTCGTCGTATCAGGCCAGGGGTCTGTTATGTTGACGCCTGGTCTCGATGCATGTGTGTGTTTTTTCCGAGTGCTCCCGCCAACCAGTTGTGTAGTGCGATGACGGTGTTTTGTGGTGCCAGTGTTTGCTTGCCAGAGTAGGCAAAGTTGAGTCAGTGCAGAGCAGACCAATGTGTTAAGATAAAGTGCGCTGCCGCGATTATTACCTGTGATGTCACACCCGACAAGTCAGCAGAAGACGCACGTGGGCGAACGTTATAACGGATTTAATGTTGTTTGTTTTTCTGCCGAGATTTTTAGAAAGTAGTCACAAGGCTGGTACAATTCTTATCAAGGCATGTTTTGTGTATTGCTTGATATTTTTTGTTTACTGTTAAGTGCAGTCACATCATGCTTTTGTTTTGTTCAACCACACATACGTAAATCCCTATCAATATTCAACAAGTTTAATTTTTGAAGTGTGAATTATTCACTCAGTTTTCGTGACCAGATATTTTGTATTTATTTAAAAACGCGTTACCGGACATCGGCCTGCGGCGACTCGCATATCCCTTTGCCTAGGCGTGGGCACCTGGCTTACTGCAGCGCTCGCCTCCCCACAGTTATACAATATGCGGCGGAGAGTATAGACACATTGCGGGACCATAATCTTTGCAACTCTGATATGGTTAATCATCTTTGCAAGTCTGATATGGTTAATTATGTTTGTTAATTCTTCTACGTCGCTTTCGTCTTCGTTCCGCAGTATAATCTCGTATACAAAGTGTCCCATAAGTTCGGTCTCATAGGGTAAATAGAAATGGGCGAAATATGGTATAGTTTGATGGTGATGTAGTGTGTTGGTGTAAGACAACAGCAGTGTGTCATTATGACAGAAAATGTTCAAATCGATGGCTGTGATGTGCTCTGCACATTCATGTGCGATAGTTCAAATTGCTCTGTACACAATGTAACACGGCTTATTGGATGGAGCCGCATGCAGCAGTAATGTTACTAAAAATTACTTTTAATTACATTTCACCTATTTTATAATGAGATCGGACTTATCGGACATACTGTCTTAAAGTTTTCGATGCTTATTTTTTAACCCTGGCGCCTGACTCTCACAGACACCAGCAAATGTAAGTGGCTAGTGGCCTCCAGATTATCCAGTAATATAATCGTTTTGTTTTTGCATCGCCTCTACAACAGTGTCTCATTCAGTGCTTAATCTTGTAACAGTTTTTTTAAACACAGTTATTTCATGTTCAGTGTATTTTTTTGAGTGGTATGTAGTGGTCACCACATGTATGTGTGTTAGCAAATAAACACGTGGTCAAACTGACCTCCAAGTCAGCTTAGTTAGGAACTGGCTTTCATGTGGCCATAGGTTGTGGATGTGTGCGGCATCCCAAAAGAGTCTGCATAAGGTTGTGTTTTTTCAGCTGTTTCCCAGTCTCCCTTTTCAGATCATCAGCTTCTATAACACCAGGCAGAGAGAGGGCACGCCGGCACTTATGGACTATGGCCGATTCCGAGTCTCATGTTCCCGGCTACATCTTAAGTTGGGTGGCACACACGTTGAATCCAGCATTATCATCGACGGATAACATTCTCTGTGACCTACAGTGTCACCATCATGCAGCATCATCCCTTTCCCTCTTTCCCCCAGACAGCGACATGTCTGTTATGTACTTATTTTTGCGAGACGTAAGGCAGTAGATACTTAAATATATGTTGATAAGGCTTTTTGAGTAAATTTGTTGTTAGTTATGTAATAAGAAAATCTGGTGGTACCATATGACTGGAGATATAAAAGTGTATTTTGTTTCTTTGAATGATTATGATGCATTGGTTGTCAACCTTTGAACAAATTGAATTTTATATGTGATCAAAAGAGAAGGAATAACATATGCTAGGGAACTATAAGACGGTGTAGAAAATGGTGTAAAAAAATTGAAATGTATGTTTTGTTTTTTATCACCACCCTGGAAACACACCAGAAAAATCATGTACCTGTACTTGATGCATACATTAACTAAGTTAATAAGTACATTTCTGTTTTGTTATGAATTTCTGTTTGGAAGTAATATAGTGCCACAATTACGGCAATGTTAAGGATGAATTTAAGTTGAGACGTTATTGACGTTACTTTTTGAAGTCAATTCTTTTGAAATATATATGAGCGTGATAGTTGTTGTAACTTGCGTCCTTGTAAATGGTTTCAGATTATTGTTGAAATGTGAATACATGTTTTATGATTACATATTAGTTTATATAACATGAAGTAATAACTATGTGTGACATGGAATATTATTGAATTTGCAAATGAATCCATGTTTGTTTTCTGGCTACAATCAACACAATAAAAAGGACTGAATTAGATTTATGCTTGTGAAAATTACCCATGGGATTCCATTAATTTCGTAATTTTCCCAGATATTTAAATATTGTAACTGAAGTTATGGTATATAAATTTGATGCAGGGGTAGTTGGTGAGGGGCTCGGGGGTAACGTGGCAGGGTAGAGGTAGGGAGACTTTGTCGCCTTCCAACTGGTTATTGGGTTTACTGGTTGAGTAATTGCTTCAGAGCATCGTGAGTCTCAAGAAGGTTCTTAAGATGTAGAGCATGAGTAATGGGTAATCCTTCCCGAGCTAGAGCTTATCTTGACCCAGTGGATGGCAACCGAGTAAGCCAATTGGAGAATCCCTAGTAATGGTAGTACAGGGAAGGTGAATCATCTCATAAATAGAAGGGGAGAGGCGTAAGTTACTCGCCTTGACTATCACAGGTTGGTATGCAAGTAGGTTGCATTAAAAGAGAAGACCAAGTAAATTTGGTTTCATAGGATGTGTATATTCACAACAGAACACGACATTTGATACAATCTATACATCTGTTTGAACATTGTACACATGATTAATGATCAGGGTTTGGATCTGTCCCAATTTGATACAAACAAAGCTTCACAATAGTTCGATACAAGATAAAACACGGGATTCGACATGAGATACAAAGACTTAAGCTACAATGTGACAAACGAACTAGACAATGTGCTGCAGGCGATTTCAACATGAGATACAAGACATACTCCTCAATAACTTGACAAGACACTTCGGGCCATTTCAACATGAGATACAAGACATGGCGCTTCGGGCCGAGACATACTGGAGCGCGAAAGGAATTACTGGCTTAGAACTGATAACTTGCTAGTGGTAGCGACTACTTGGTGATCAAATCTCTGACCCCGTAGAGAGTTGTAACATCTAAATAACTTCCAACTCTTGTACTGCTAGCGACTCAACTGTGGCGCTGCGGGCCATTTCTAATAACTGACAAAGCATGTACTGGTAATGTTTTATGGTGGACAACACTTTTATCCCGAGACTTAAAATTGTTAATGTAACTTCTGAAATATCTAAGAACTTGTTAAGTGTAGTCTCACTATAAAGATTAACTTAGCTACATTGCCACGTCTGTGGGATGACTAACTAGTCACAGAGACTTTGGCTTACCCTTAGAGTGGTAACAAGAAGTTTTGGTAGGGTGAAGGATTCGCCATCAGACGAATTTGAGGAAAGGAATCACCGAGGGCACATCATGGACATCAACCCTCTGTGACGGACTGTTTTGTGTGGGGCTGGGGTACTTTACGGACATCAACCCCCGTGTGTATGGTAGGAATCCATATGAAAAAAGTATATCTGGGCCAGATCTGACTAGTTCTTAAATTGGCCAGATCTGGCATCGGAGATAGAGAAATATACACTAATTCATATCTGGCTCAGATCTGGCCAGTTACAGATATATATTTTTTTCCATCTGGGAAGGTGGGTAAGGTAAGTGGTAAACTGTTGACACCTCACATACATCAACCAACAGTTCGGAGGGGAGTGAGCGACACCTTATGGACATCAACCACTCAGGAGGGTGAGTGCCAGGATGACCCGGCGGTTAGGCCGAGTCCCTCACGACTGAAGAAATAGTAATTTTTCCCTAACCTAACCTAATCTGTGTTATGGTGGGGGCCCGGGGGATGGCTTAGCCCGATACGCCTACAAAGGAGGGATCTCATGCAAGGGTACATGCATTGTGGCAGAGAGGGATTCGGTTGTCATGGCCGCAGTGTGTGTATTCTCTATATTTTAATTTTCATTTTATTTAAAAGTACACTTATTTTTTTGAATAACAGTACAATAATTTCTTTATTTGCATCTGTGTAACCCGAGAAAAAGATAAATAAAAGAAAGTGTTTATTTTAGCTCAGTAAAAAACGGGAGCCGCCATGTTGTGACATCATTGGACTTGTTATTGCATATTTGTTAATTCTTAACTCTACAGCAACTTACGTTTAGGTGTATTCTGCTGCTTGTACTTTTAAGCCACAGAAGTCCCTACATCAACCACACTTGAGTAGGGCACAAAGGAGTCTTAAAAGACAAGACAAGAGAATGCCGCGCTGTTATTCTAGAAATAAAACATCTGTATATTAAAAATCAGCATGTGAAGTATCTGCAATAAAAATACAACTTTGCACTAGAAAATTTAATTGCAATTTTATTTAGGTATTACTTTCGAAAATGGTTTTAGGCCAAAGTATCATACATTCCTACAAAGTCATCCCGCCCAGTTTTTTTGCTGATTCAGATATTTTCTGGAATGCAGAAAACTACAAAAAGTGTCATAACTTTGTTAAAAAAAAAAAGGTAAAAATATTTTTTCATTGTCAGTCTACTTGAAATTTTTCTTTGGTTCTTCTGACGTGCAACCACAATCAAAAATACAAAAAAAAAAAAAAAACGTCGCTCCACTGCTCTGAAATGTCTTGCTCTATGAAAATATTCAATGTCCAATAAATATATTTTTACTATGGCTTTTAACATTAAGTCTATGTCTGAAAAATGTCACTTAACTTTTAGCAATTGCTTCAACTGGGAAAGTAGAATTTTTTTCATAATATTTAATGTGCTGGTTCTGTCGAGTTGTAAACTATGCTATGTCCACTTTAATTAGTATATATGTAGCCATTTAATACATTTTGAAAATTTAAAAATTGAGTATATTTTTTATATTGTGCCATAGGTCACAAATGTGTCTCGGTAACTGTAATGTTTGCACATATATTAAATTAAACCTCAGTGTAACATTCTGCAGTGTTTCTAGAACACAAATCTACTAACAGCTTCTCCATCCGTGTATTGTGTGACGAACAGAATGTTTTCCGTATCGTAATGCGTAAGTGTCGCCGGTTGTATGGTAAGCCATTAAAATGTGGCTGATTAGTGCTGCACTCTACCAGAAGAGAAGGAACTATTATAGTCCTGATAGATAAGACGCTCGAGATGGCAAGAAGTAAACTATCGATATTACCCTCCGTCTCTTGGCGAACACAGTGGATACCCAGACATGTCCCGGCACTGTGTTGCCAAGTCTCTCCACTCACCTTCTCTGACTCTCCAGCTCTCTGTCTAGCGGTTGTCCTGCATGTGGACCACGTGGTGACAGGCGAGGCCAGCACTGGTAAACTGCTCTGCGCGAGTTAAGTCAACACGACGTGATTCTTGAGCGTCGCGTACGTGAATGCTACAATAGTCATTTGAAATTTTTTATAATGCATATCGCATGTATAGTTCCTAACTTGCTATGATTTCAATTGCGATATAATTATCTCTTATTTATTTATTTTCTGTTGGCTGTCAATAAAAATTATATTTTCAAGTCAATACATGTGTACGTTCATATGCTTTGCTTAGTCAACATTGCTACAATTACACAATATCTTGTTGGTATAATAATGACAAAGTTTCATTGAATACTACAATATCATCTAACACATATTAAATATTTCTTACTTCCCAGCCAAATTTAAACTATCACCATACTCTTTATGCTTCCTCTGAATTTTAATTAAATTCTAACACTTTTAAAGCAAACTTTTTATAAGTTGGCACACAATCGCTCAACTCAACTATTTCCGTGGTAAATATTTAATGCAGAAAAAATTTGTTTCACCCTGACACGGCAAAATGAAAAAAGATAAATGTTGTTACACACAAACACACACAATTTGACTATATGAGATCATCCTGAGTTGAATAGAAAGAAAATCAGAAATGAAATGAGTCTATTGGGCCTCATAATTAACGTTCCAAATGTTTCAAAAAATAATTGTTAATCTTGAAATTAATTACTTTATTTAGTAATATGTGGGTTTTACTTGAAAATTAAAATGTCATCTGAATCATATTATTGGTAATAGAATTAGCTATATTACATTAATTATAACTGAAGAGTGGTTTTCCAGAAGAATTAGGAAATACTCAGCGGTACAATATAATTCCTCGTAAAATTTTGTGACGCAATTAATTTTTTCTACAGTGAAATTCCATCCCCTCCCCCAAAGTTGTTCCTCCAGCGCGCAAGCAAACGTCTTGCCAGGTGTTTCCAGTATGTTCCAAACTTGTCGGGTACACAACTACGGAGCTCCAAAATTTTAAACGGAAAAATCTCATTTCAGATACTAAATATTATTAAAAGAAAATACTTGAAATCATAACAAAATAATAGATAACTAATTACAATGAATTACAGCCAAATGAGTAGGTACATAAATATTGAACAAAAACATATAAGTAACCAAAAATATTTCATTGAAAATTACAGTTTTAAATTAAAGTAAACAAACGGCTTTTAACTATTTTTAATTATTAGTGAGCGTCCCAACCACAGAGTGCAGTACAGGGCTAACGGCGCATGTTGTTGCTAGATAGCAGCTGCGCCACTAAGTTAGGGATACATATTACTTCATAATGTTGAGTACTAGAGTATTATATTTCACATTTTTTAAATTGACATCATTGTAATTTGCACCAGATTACGCTTTAAAATATGTAGCTAGTCACATTTTCATAGTGATGAAAAAAAGTTCATGTACTCCACTGATATGAATTCGTTAGATTATTTATAACAGGCAATTCGTAAAAAAAATATTGTCACATACATACTTATCATTACAGTTACTCCCAATAAAATGTAATATTTCGTCCAAAGGAGTAGTGTCAGTCTGAAGACAAGGATGTGGTAAAGGTAATTTTAATGATTATGAAATCGATGATGGAAAACTAAATGTGCAGGAAATGGGAAATCTGGCTGTTTTTATCTTTAACTTTAGTTTAAGATACGGGGCAAAAATATCTGCTGACTAAAGAAAGACTGCGTGTTATTTACTATCCTATTCTGACAAAACCTCACTGTCAGTAAAGGTAACGGAACTTGGAGCGCTCGGCAGATGTCTTAGTTTGAATGGCGAGTGTGTTGATCCCATACATTACACTTTTCTTGCTGCAAACAAGAGAACGATTGAAGTTAATGTAATGCTGTTACTTTTACAAATAAATTTTGGTTTTTATGAGCAACTTTTTTGCTTTCAGACACGAACTAACTTCAACAATAAAAATGATTCTCACTGATCAATTTTAATGTTTCTTTCTGTACTGAAACGAACAAAAGTTTAAAAATTATTTATATATAATCACAAAAAATTTTAATCTTCTGATAGATTTACAAATAAACACTCAGATGAACGATAAACGTTCACCAACTTAATAAAATAATTATCATTGCAACATGCATTTTTCGGAAGAAAACTCTTAAATTTAGTTTTTAATTCCTTTAATTTTTTATAAACTGACAATAGTTGATTATATAAGTTAACAACAATAAAGTTAACAACAGCTGTGTTGTGATATTTTACTCTGAAATCACTTTTTGCTCTGGTGGTGTCAGTTTTAAATCTCAGAGTTTTTAAGAAAAAAAAATTTTCATGTATGAAACATTATAATCCAATAACGTATAAAGAAGACATTGTTAAAATCCATTTTTTTTGGTAAAATGGTCTTTGTAACTATAGACCTATTAGATTACCTAAAATCTCGCGGAAGTTTTTAAGTCTAAAAACTCTTTTGGCATTAGAAGATTTCCACCCAGAACATTTTGACATATCTGAAGAATCTCTCAAAAAATAATAATGGGTCAATTGCTGGTCCTCTTTAAATTTATAATACCGAAAAATCCTGATGTCAAATTTTGATTGTTATATTCATATGTTCTATCGAATTTAACTTGTGGTCTGTGTAAAAACCCAGAAATTTCATATTATTTGTTCTATAAATTTGTTTCTTGTTTATTTTAATATTTAACTGATCCAAAGTACATATTGCATTATTTATTCTTTAGAACGGAATATATCAACAGCAAAATATGACAAAATGGTCCACCTTTCCCTCGAAACAAACCTTTCCATAGACGTAAATTTTTTAACGATCCGTAGTTTCAGCATGAATTACGTTGGTCGCCTGCACTGGCTTGAATTTTTGTTGTCAGTATGTTTAAAATATTAAGTTCTGCACGTTGATCAGAAACACATATACGAAAGAAAATTCGCCCACAAAACTGAAAATACTTCAAATTCTATGCTTATCATTTACCTTCGTGTTAGAGGCCCAGAAGTGACGAAAATATAAGGGCGATTTTGAAGTGCACATCATCACACTAAGCAAGTGCTAAACTAGAGGGCAATTTTTCCCTCGGATTAATTTGAACTATATGACTATAGGTGTGAAAAAAAATTGCTTGAAAGTCTGTAGTGAAGTTCAATGCACATATCTATCCAAGTCTTACACACATCCGGTTAATACATTTTCAAGGACGGCTGTTTGAAAATGCCGTTATTTGGTATGTGGAAGGCTTAGAACCAGCGTTTTTAATGAACACAAAGTCTGAACAATGACATTCCGTTTTTGTCCGAAGTGGGTTTTCATTTCGTACATTAGCTCAATCGAAGAGTCTGTAGTAGGAAATAGTGCAAGCTGGCACAGAGGCTGGGGGCTGAGGAGCCATTGATGGCGCAATCAGCATGGCCGCCGTGATGTCACATCAACCATCTTGGATGCCTTCACTGTCCGCCATCTTGTTTTTGATTTTTGGATTTTCCACATTTGTTTTTTTTCTTCTACTGTCACTTGTCTTACATCATCTTCTACTCAGCCGCAACGTCACGTTTTTTCCCGCTCGTCGGCTGCTACGAAGCAGCTAAGTTTGTTTACGTCGTATGCTTGTGACGTCACATTTTTTACGACTTTCACTTATATTTGTCCGCTCGTGACGACATGATATCAACGTTGTCACCTTGTTTGTTTTCTCCATTGTCAGCTAGGTGGCGCTGCAGTCGCCATGTTTGTTTTCTTCGTCGTCAGCTAGGCAGTGCTAGTGTCGCCATGTTTGTTTTCTTCGTCGTCTGCTTGGCAGTGAAGCACCTAGCACTACCTATAGATACACTTAATGTACTGTACTATATCTTTGAGACCAGGAAATACATATGGTTTGGCAGTGGAGCACCTAGCACTACCTATAGAAACACTTAATGTACTTTACTATATCTTTAAGACCAGGAAATACATATGATTTGGCAGTGGAGCACCTAGCACTACCTATAGATACACTTAATGTACTGTACTATATCTTTCAGACCAGGAAATACATATGGTTTGGCAGTGGAGCACCTAGCAATACCTATAGATACACTTAATGTACTGTACTATATCTTTGAGACCAGGAAATACATATGGTTTGGCGGAGGAGTACCTAGCAATACCTATAGATACACTTAATGTACTGTACTATATCTTTGAGACCAGGAAATACATGTGGTTTGGCAGTGGATCACCTAACACTACCTGTAGATACACTTAATGTACTGTACTATATCATTGAGACCAGGAAATACATATGGTTTGGCAGTGGAGCACTTATAGGACTACCCACAGATACACAATTTTGCTGTCCTTGGCGAAGCCAGGATCGTTTCGAATGGAGGGCTTAGTTTATTAAATAAATAAATAAATATAATCTTTAGAGACTAAAATACTTGCTGCTTGTACAACTTCACTAATGCTTAGCTTACCTATATCCAAAGCGGTGAGCCCCGGCCTGCCTAGTAACGGAATTTCCTTCTTGGACTACAAATATTTCCAGTATAATTTCCTTCTCCCACATGTCATCTTATCTAGTGCAGTACCTAACACTTTCACAGCTTGCTTTCATGCACCAAGAAGCTGTTTGTTTCCTTCATTGTCATGTTTAGCTGCCTACACAGTCTCTCCTCCATAACTGTCACGTCTGCTCCGTGTCAATTTTGAAAACTACACTTCCAATCTGTACGTTCACTACAACGGTTCACTGCGAGTACTTGTCTTCCACTTCTTCAGCTTCGTGTCACTCCCCTGCTTTCCAGCACCGACTGTAATGTCCCACGTGGCCGCACTCGCAAGTAATCTTGTGTGCAGGGCATTTTACCCATGCATATCCTGGTCTTCCACATTTTCCACAACTTATTTTCTGACGAGGCTTCTATCATGGAACTTCTTTGTGATCTGGTTCACTCTTGTTGCGAAAAGGCAATGTTCTGGGATGCTTCTACTGTGGTATCATCCGTATGCCGCACAGTCTGTTGTAGTTGCTGTACAAACACTGCCTGACATATTCGCCATACAGCTTTTTCTAATGTCAGGTTGTTATCCATCTGCAACGCTTCAGACAGTGCATCATTTGCCACCAAAATAACCAACACTGTCATTATCATTTCGTCTTTTAACTTCTAAAGTTCTTATGAGTAGGGGGTATATGAATGTCCTGACCCAACACGGAGCAAAACTGGCATAAATGAATTTGAATAACATGGCCGCCCCCTCCTCTGCCTGTAGCAAGGCCTCTGATTGGCCAAGATTTTGTCTACGTGGGCGTGTCCTGAGCTGTGATTGGTTGTAGGGGTCTTTCGGTACGAATAGTACCTAAGTGCCATGAGGTCTGTGATTGGCTGAGAGCTTAAGCCCCGCTCTGTATGTGGATATTGATTATGTATATGTAGGATAGGGGTGCAGAGGAGGCCGTATACAGAGGGATTGGTGACCCTTTTGGTACAAGTTGTATCTAAGCGCCATGTGGGTATTGATTGTTATGAGCAAGGGAGGGGTGGAGGAGTCTACAAGATGCATAGCATCTTGAAGACATCTTCAAGAAAAAATAAGATTTATCACATACTTATCCCAGTCCTAAGATGCATAGCATCTCCTTGAGACATCTACCCCATCTCCTTAAGACGTCTTCAAGACATCTTGAAGAAATTTTCAAGACATCTTCTAAACATATAACCCTATATGTGTATAACAGAATTACCCTCCTCCAACACTTACCTCCCCATCAGCAATATCACCTTCTTCCATCACAGTCACTAATCGAATGAAGAGGGGAGACAGGCTTTACTAGTATAAAACCCTACCTCCCATCTATACTTACTCTTCAATGCCCCCCCTCCTATATTTCTTCCTATATAAGACAGTGTTGCTTGGTTTCAACCATTTAGTTTCCATTATGTCGCTGCAATTTAACCCAGCGGATATGTACACATGCGTCACCCGCGGATATGGCTCAGTTATGTTTACTTTGTCTGAAATATACTCAAACATCGGGGCGAGGTCATACACCGAAACTTGTGACAGAAACAGACACTGGCTACTAGCCCATAATCCGGGCATGTATGAACATTGTCAAGAATATATTGATTGCTGTGGGAGTCCTTGCGCAGTTGCTGCCATGACACCTATGACGCCACTACAAGAGAGGAGGTTGTACTTTACCACCTCGTCAACCTCCCACTGGACTTGGAGCGAAGCAACAGCAGCAGTAGCAAGTAAGAAGTAGGGTGGCTCTTCCCCCCTCCACTCTCTCTCCACTCAAGATGACATCATCACACCATACTAGTAACAAGTAAGTGTCATCTCTCGTCAGTTTGCTCTGCGACTCCGGTGAGACAACACTCCTGCTGTTATGAGTGAAGAATTTTCAAATTTCAATCTAGTTAAATTTAGACTGGATAAAACTGATAAGTACGAATATATATAAACCGGTTATGGTTGGGCAATTTATAAACCGCATATTGGCGACACCTAATTTTAGACCTACAACAGAGAACATCATTTTTTCGGTTACTGGAATTTTAACAACTGTTTAAAAAATTTGATGGTTGCAGGAGTTCATGCTGTCCGATCGCCAACCTAACACCAATATCCAATCTTCCAGCATCAGTGGACGACTTGAGCATTGAAGACGAGTTCACAGACGTGTGGCCTACCCGAGTAGGCAACAAGGTCAACTTCGAGCTAAGAATATAAGAACACCAGACTACGTACCAGTGGTTCGAGTCCTGCACAGGCTATAGTCATACAAAATCACTACCCAACGAGCTTGTATACAAGATGCCCTGCGATCCAAGTATCTGCATACTATCTCTGTGAGTACAAGACGTCCTGTGTTTAATTCTGTGACGAGAACAATTTTTTTCTTCTGTAAGGTGTGCCATTCTGTGTCGAGAAAACGTTTGCTTGCATTCAAGGTTTCGATAACTATCCCAATAATTTTATTATTAAAGAAATTGGCATAAGTAATGTTGATACAGATTACTCAACGAGTATTTTTTCCTTCCAACCTCCCTGGGACTGGACAGTGTTAGACTCAGAGACCCAGAAAAAATTCAGAATGCAAACATACGAAATTCACGACATTAAGTGGAGTGCTGGTACTATTTGTTATGGATCTCTCGCTAAAGTTATAGACAATGTATTATTTGAAGACATTACAGTATATATTATGGGTCGTACCCAGGCAAAGAGTTTGCAAAGTATATTTGAACCTGTTTTTAAATTGTAGACGTGAAAGAATAATTTCCAATTATTAGCTTTCGCAAACTTATAAACATGTATCAACTTAAGCTTCATAAGTGTTTCAAAAGGTATCTCTGTACTGTATGCAAAGTACAAGCATTGCACGAGTTTTGTATTGACAGACTCATGTTCTAAAAGACTATCCTAAGATAGAGAGATTATTTCTGTGTTTCAACTCATGTGTAAATGTATGCTATTATTTGTATGAGATATGTGGTTATGTAAATTTATATAAATCTTCTCAACAGCAGTTTCTCTTCAAAGGTTGATTATTGTATTATATTGTGAAATAAATAAATAAAATACAATCACTTTGATTGCTGGATTTCCTTGTCAAACTAAACATAGTAGAAATTACACTTGGTATTGCTGGTTGCCTTCGCAACAACTAACAGGTGTATATGTGTGTATGTGCTCAGAGAAAAAATATGCTTACTAAACATTTTTTTAAATACAATTTAACAAACATATTTCAAACATATTTTATTAAACTGTATTTAATACAGTTTAATAAAACATAAACAAATGAAATAATTATTGGGTACACCCATTCAGAGAAAAATATATTTATTATGCAGTATTTTTTAAAAAAATACAATTTATCAAACACATTTTAATAAACTGTATCAAATACAGTTTAACAACACACCAAAACGTCACTTGCAATGCGTAGGTACTCACCAATAAAAGATGAATTATGTTTTGAACACTTTATATTTAAAAAAAATTACATTAAACACATAAACATATAAACACACACACACATAAAATTTCGTCGTTGTCGCTTTCCATTGACAGTGAAACGAAGCCACAGCACAAAACACTGACGCCTCAAATTTCTTCGATGCTCACGACTCTCCTCCCGCCGAGGATTGTGTGGAGTCGGGGGTGGTTGCGGCATCGGGGGGGGCGGCGTCGAAAAAATATATTCACACCCTCAGGGATGCGGGTAATTTTGGGTAAATGAGAAACCAAAGGACAGTCCCGCTGATAGCATCACAGATACGTATCTCCCACCAACACATAGTGTGGTTGTAATTAAGGAACGCGCTAATAAAACTGTCCCAGCATGTGGGTCCATTACTCTTTCAACGTGAGAAGCAAGCTCTCCCAACACTTGCAGTGTGTGTGTGGGAAACAAACCATTATACGTGCTAAGAGATATCATCTTCACGAGACCCCTATGAAGTGTGTTAGATCGACCGAAACTTGCATTCATCCGGGCTTTGTCAGATAGACATGCGCGCGGTGGAGGGGTCGGGAGCCACGGCGCGCGGCAATTTTCTCTCAGGCGGACGTCCTGCCATGGAGGGAGGGCTCGCCGCACGGCCCTACCCATTGTACGAGGGAGGGCGGGAGTCAGGAGGGAGTGAAACACAGTATTGATTATACCCGCACACAATCAGTTTATTTCTTCAGAGGCGAAATATCATTTCTTGAAACCCAAGAATTCTGACTAGTTGGAAAGCCTTGCCATTTTACTAAAGCCTTGTCGCCTGCAGTTCGCACAATTTTCTCCACTAGGTAAGTGTCTGGAAACTTGGCACGTTGTAATTCGAATGCATAGAACGAGCCCTGGATAGGCGACCCACTAGAATCTTCCAAAGTATAAGTTCTAGGGTTAGTTTTTTAACACCAATTACTTAGAATATTTCATAGCTCCATTGTACATTAAAGCCCTTATCAGAAACACATCTTAAATTTGATATACGCACACTATCACCAATTCTGAACTTTGGGCGACTAGGATCAGCTGTTTTAATAGTTCTATATACAGTATTCAGAAGCAAATTATCATTCACGTCTTTTGGAGCCATTCCTATTGTACGAAGAAATTTTGAGTTGTAAATCTATGTTATTTAAGGTAAAATATGCATCCATTTGTGTGATCCTCTAGCGGTGAATTCCTTGTATAGCAGCAACCTTTTAAGTGTTCTGATCACGCATTCTACAATTGCACATTTCTTTTCACTGTTAGAAAAATAATGATTAATACTGTATTTGTTCATTAATGCCTTTAAGTATGAATTTATAAATTCACCTCAACAATCACTCTGAATATTATTAAACACTTGTTTCTGCAGCACTTTATTCAACGCATTTGCATTCGGTCTTGGCTTTTTTGTTTTTTGATGGAATTATATAGAGATACTTTGAATAAGCATCTATCACCACGAGAATAAACTTGTAACCTTTACTAACTTTGGAAAATGCACT
Source organism: Medauroidea extradentata (assembly GCA_003012365.1). Lineage (NCBI taxonomy): Eukaryota > Metazoa > Arthropoda > Insecta > Phasmatodea > Phasmatidae > Medauroidea > Medauroidea extradentata. The sequence goes on along the minus strand of PNEQ01083158.1, from coordinate 17,817 downwards.
AAAATCCGCCAAGTCAATTTGAAACAAATCATTCAGACTGAATGTAATTATTTTCCGTATGGGAAAATTAATGCGACGCGGAGCGTGAAATTCGTCCACAACAGTCGCAATATTCATTTTTTACTTATTTTACTTATTTGTAACACAAGTATCCATTTTCTGTCAGCTCCTCTAGTGTCAATATAATTTCCGCCTGATGCCTATTGGTACCGTCTTCTTGAGACACAATTAGTAACCGCAGGTGAGCTATTTACTCATTACGATTACTATAGTATATGTAATTAGCATCCTTACCACTCTTGCTTAAACCATGTCCTTCCACGATAGAGTATCTGCGACTTATTAGCGGGAACTTGGGTTGATTCATGTCTGTATACTCGCCAGTAGTTGTGTCATTGTCCACGTACTGCGCGTTAGTAATTTATACCAGATATTTATATAATTCTAAGTCATCAATCGAATAAGCATTAGGATTTTTTTTGAAAATAATTCATACAAGCCCGGGGAAACATTCACTGTTTCCACTCCTACTTTTAGTCTGTCTCCAGGTAGAAATTCTACTTCCCGACTACCTAAATATAATTTCATTCTGCGTCTAATTACACCTTAGGTAGTGTCGTGCCCTGCATCGCGTCCTTTAATGTGAGATATTTTACAGTGGTGTTGTTGAGTTCAAGAGGTTTGTTTTCTTTCTTCACGGTCTTGGGTTCAATATCCGGCGCAGTTGGTTTCAAGGTATCGAGTCGCGACGTAACCGGTTTAAAAATTTCTTCATTTATAAAATCTTGTCCGAGCCAGGCTTTTTCAGCTTGCAAATATTTACTTTTGACCACTAGTATAGTATCGCGCAGCTATTCTGCGAGAGCTGTCATGATAATGAGAATCCGACTCATTTAATTTTTTCACTTATATAGACAACGAACACGTGTTGTACATATTGTTATTAGTCTATGTTCGTATTATGTTCCCATGGAGTCGACACCAGCGTCCAATATTCCGAACTTCTGCTCAATACTTAGTAATTTAGAATGTATGTGCTAAACTTTTGTATTTAAAACGCTGAGTTTTGCATTTATATTCCTCAGTAAATACGCTCCCATTTCATCAATGGTAGCTTTAACATTCGAAATTTCTGCAAGTCGCAGTGTTATATGTTCGTGCAACATTTGAAATTTTTTGTCGAGAGAATGGTTCATTTCGTTTAAGATACCCTCGTTATTGGTTTGTAATACACTCAGTATATGCGCCTATATGTTTTCAATCGCTCTCGACAAAGCAATTATATTTTCCTGCACTCTGCAATTTCTTTCAAAACATCAGAACCGTGTTCGACACTTTTTTCAAGTCGCGAGTTAAATTTTCGGACGTGTCAGTTAACAGTTTTTCCAAGTCATTAATAGTTGACCGTACAACATTCATTGTGATAGTATTAATATGAGCATCATAATTCTTGTTTGCAGCATCTGTACTTTGAACCGTGTTTCCAACATCATGCAGTATGCGACCGTTACGGCTGCACAAACCTTTACAGTCACCTCTCCTCTTCAAGGTATTATGACCGAACTTAGAAATTGAGAAATTCATTCTTGCTCGACTGAATTATATTTGTCAACCCCTTCCCTAAATCTCCCATTATATATGGGAAAGTCTTTGACTATTACTAGAAATCCATACTTGTCATGCCAACAGTACGCGCAAATTTCTTTAAACTTGTTAAGACTCATATCTGTAGATACGTGATCATTGTAGGTGTGTCATATATTCAAATCGTCCATCTTAAACAATACTATGACGTTAAAATTGTCCCTTAAGTTATGTTTTGGTATACGAGTGTAGCTCTGTTTTAAATAAAAACAGTTTATGTTATAGTGTCTTCCTAAATTGAAGTATTTTTGAATCTCGCTTTGCGGTTCGGCCCACACATCATCAAAAACGAATATATAATTCGCTAAGTCATCTTTAAGTGGCACTATTTTTTTCTTGTCACTGTAGGGAAAATATTTTATTCCCTCAATAGAGTTTATAATTTTTTCCAAACACTTGTATTTCTCTTGATGTAGTGTTTTTGAAAACACATAAACATTCTCAAATTTCAAACCATTATGTTGTTAAAGTAAACTCAGCATCAGACTTGTTTTACCACAAGAAGAAGCGCCAGACACACCCGCCCTAATTGTGTGTGGAAACAGTGGTCCATGTAAACCCACTTTATTGTGAACTTCGTCGGCCTTTGAAATAACTATTGCTTATTCATGTTCTTGTTTTATTATATTCATTATTACTAAGCTAATCTGTATATAAGCATAGCTTTATGTATAAAGATTTTCATTGTTAAACTATGCCTCATGCACATTAGATTAAAAAAGGATGTGGTCCACTTAATAAGATAATTAACAATCGGCCCTTCGAAGCTCATATACCATCATATAATTGTTGAGGACCAGGTATACATCTCGCTACAATATTAGCGCGTGGGAATAAGCCTGTTAATCGTTTGGATGCGGCTTGCAAACAACACGATACAGAATATTTTAATAGCAACGATCTTGAAGAACGCCATGCAACAGATCGTGAGTTGGTAACCCGAGCAGAAGAAATAGCAAAATCGCCGCAGATCAAACACAGCGAGACAGCAGCCTCTTGGCTCGTATAGAAAATTATGAAGGCTAAAGTAAAACAGGTTCTGGCAATATAAAAAAAAGAAAACATGGCATAGCAAAGGGTAAGAAAGGTGGTATCATTCCATTATTATTTCCAGCATTGGCTGCATTGGGTAGCCTAGTGGGAGGGGCCTGATCTATCACGAAAACCGTCATGGCCAAAATTGCTAATGAAAAGAATTTAGGTTAACTTGTGCATTACAGTGCTAAAATGGAAGCTTTAAACTCTAAGGCAAAAAATGGGGCAGGACTTTGTCTGCGTCCATACGCTCAGGGAGGAAATCTAAAGAAAAAGAAGAAATGCCCGAAGCGAAAATATTAATCAGTTTACCACAACGCGTGCTAACCGATAGAGACTTGCATTACTATGCTAAAAAATTGCGCATACCATATTTTCGAGGCGTGTACATGAGGAATGCTTTTCCTCGAAAACCACACGCACGCGAAAACGTAGTAATTAATTTGGCCGACGTAAATGGTGATGGAACACACTGGGTGTGTTTTAGCAAAAATAACAACACCGCGCAGTATTATTATAGTTTCGGTGATTTGTGGCCGCCAAAAGAGGTTCGCGCTTACTTGAGAGGAAGCAAAGTAACGTATAATTACTTGAGCGATCAGTTACCAAACAAGTGGAACTGCGGACACTTGTGGCTTAAATTTCTCGCGCGCTTATATAAAAGCAACGACCGGACAGACACCAGTAACAATGTCGCTAACTTTAATGTTGATGGGTAAATCCTCGGAATTGAAAGCTACGTATTTTCCACCTCTAAACTTGACCGGTGAATGGCAAGTATGTCTGGTTAGCTTCGTTAGTTATAATTCGATACCGAATATCGATCTTGGATACAACAGATTTGTGTATCAGCTAGTTGGTTTAACGATCAATACAAAATAATTATTCCTACGGGCTCGTACGAAGTTTCAAACATTGAAGAATATTTAAGGATTGCATTACCTAAAGGCACTACGTTTTCTCTAAAATGAAATGAAAATACTTTGAAATGTTGGATGATGAGTAATGTCTTGGTAAACTTTAGAGCACGCGAATCATTTTGCAGAATGGTAGGTTTCAAACCAACAATTTACCGGGCGAATCAACTCAACGAATCGCAAGATCCTGTAAATATATTTCCAGGAAACATTTGTAGAGTTAATCTGAATATCGCGGGTGGTTCCTTTTTAAATGACAAACCTTCCAATACTGTGCACGAATTCACGTGCTCTGTTCCTCCGGGTTTCAAAATAATTGAACGACCTCGCACACTAATATATGTGCCTGTGATAGTTAATCGCGCAGATGAAATTGTTTTGTGTATTATGGACCAGAATGGTAAATTGGTGAATTTTCGCGGCGAAGAGATAACTGTACGCCTTCACTTGAGGAAAGTAAACAAACTATAAAAGCAACGTCGATGCATTGTAATACATTCAGAATGGGGATTAATTTCCGTAACAACAGTTCTACGCCACAACGTAGACAAGTGCTGCAGCACATGTCTGTGTTAAAACACGTGTTGCAGAACAGTAAAAAACGATGCGGAGTTGGACGTAAACCCAACAGTTCTCAACGGAGACCTATACCGTTAACACAGTCAAGTGTGGAATTTTTACAGAGTTTAGGTAATACAGTGAACAAATATGGACGGAGGGCTTAATATCGACCAGCCCGTAACCTTTGACGATGAAATCACAAAGATGGACTTACATATATACGAGCCCTTCAGGGCGGGTCCGTATGATTTCCGTCAGAAATAAGGATTTGTATACAAAACCAAGATACATACACACTACCTTGCAAATCGCACATACGACTGAGAGGTACATTAAAAAAAGCTGACGGAACTATTCCCGTAAACACTTGTATCATACTTAATGGCCTTTTACAGTTGTTTGATCGTGTAGCGTATGAACTAAATGGTCTGGAAATGGACCAGACACGAGATGTCGGTATTACTTCAACAATAAAAATTACATTTGTATAGGTACGTACGAAAAACAAGCTTACAGAGCAGCTGGCTGGTCTGATAAAGATGAATTTAATTTGAGAATATACCCCGGTGGAATATATGAAGCAGTAATACCATTGAGAATGGTACTTGGTTTCACTGAAGACTATAAACGTGTTGTTCTTAATGCAAAGCAGGAGCTGGTATTACTTCTGACAAACGCTGCGGCTAACGCAATTTATCGCTCAGTAGATGGCGAGGAAGCCGTCAACCTAGAATTGAAAACTGTAGAATGGTTGATGCCTCACGTGACTGTGAATACCCAGAGCGTGTGCGTTTACTTAAACACGTAGAGCGAGGCAAAGACGTTACTGTTGCGTTTCGCTCGTGGAGTTTGGAAACTTACCCCACCTTACCTAGCTCTCAGAATGTTGTATGGAATATTAAATCGAGTTTCTTCGCTGAGAAACAAAGATACATTATTATAGGTTTCCAAAGTAACAGACAAAATAGCGTATCTAGTGAAAAGTCGCTTTTCAACCATTGCAACATAAAAAACATCAAGTTGTATTTAAACAGCGAATGTTACCCGTACTCTAAGTTTAACATTAATTTTACTAACTGTGAATTTCTGATAGTTTACGAAATGTATAGGGACTTTCAAGCTGCCTATTACGGACGAGATGCCTCCCCCTTATTGTCGCCAATTGACTATGTTAACAAAGCGCCATTGTTTGTATTTGACGTGTCGATACAAAACGACACAATAAACTCTAATGTTATTGATTCGAGAATTGAAATTACCACTGACATCAATTTTCCACCGCAAACAAAAGCTTTTGCCCTTATATTACACGACAGACTTATTTCTTTTAATGCACGAGATAAACTCGTGAAAGTATTGACGTGGTTCAGTTGCTTGCGTGACTATAAATGGAGAAAATGGTTTGTAACGTGCAAGGTTTTTACGACAGTACAGGCTTTATTGTAAAACAAGTTTGTTTAACACAAATGCGAGGCGTGTTGCTTACTTTCACGGTAAAAGCACCCTTTCACTGGAGCGATTTGGATGATAAATTGAAGCGCACTAATGTGTAGCTTATACATAATTACTACGGGATTGCTTGGAATGAATGTATCATTACTTACGTGCAATTGACGCATCTTCTCAAACAATGCATAGGAAGTTCTATAGTCTACATTTCAGGAATAGACCAGGGGAGAATTCTACGCAAGTTGTGTACAAATGATGTCTTTGATTTACAGTCAGTGCACGGTTGTCCATCATTTAAAACATTACGTAAAACATGGAGATAATTATACGTTCTCAAATGCGCAGAAAATACCGAGAACTTACATGCATGGTACACACATAATTGTATTTAATACGCTGACGTAACTTATTTCAAGTCAGTCACTATATGCTAGTGTTGTTTTACCTATCTCAAACATACGAGACAGTGCAGGTTGGGTATAGGCGTGTATGTTTTAAACCTTATGGTTTACCGCTGCAGATGCATGTGAGTAATGACAGCGAACATTTGACGTATTACTTTGATACGTGTTTAGGTATACGCTACGGAGAAGGTGTGGAGTGTCAGCTAGCCGACTGCCCCGTATACCATTTACGTCCAGACGTAAATTTACTTTGTACGTTCGACAACCTACTTAAACTAAGTTTTAACGAAGTGTTGCGTGAACATCACTCTGAACACCGCATTGGTTACAAACTAATACGACCTGAAAATGGCGCGATAGTCAGCTAGTACGGAGTTTGTGATGGCGACATACATAGACAATGTCAAGCAGATATCACATTTGACATGTTGTGTTGTGAATTGAGTTGTGAAATAGCAAATGCGAAAAATAATTAAGGGTAATGGAATTGAATGCAAATGTTTTTGCTTCTCTTGAATTCCCGTACGTAAAACATGTCTTGCTACACACTTACGACGTGCATTATGCTTACTTGTTTCATGCATTGTTTTAAAACATAAACGTTAGTTGGTGACAAGTCTTTGAGCTGTACACTTCAAGCAAGCTAGTGACAGGTAACTTTTTGTTCTGGCAGCTACTAGCCGCATCGCTCACTGCCAACCTACATCTACATTTCTGCAGGGAATTGAATCATGAACTTTCATCCAGGCAACCCGTACATCAGTGTAAAAAAAGGAAGACACAGCATCGAATACACTTTCTGGTCTTCTGGCATATTACGGCACTTTACTGAGTTTTGTGACGGAATGTTTCACATTAAAGTTACTGCGTTTCCTTTAGGGGACGAACGCGCTCATGATATTATAGCTTGTACGGACATTAACAAGTGCCCCGTGTACTACAAGTTGCAAACGACGCCACTTCCGTGCACTGTGGACACAGTCTACGAACATTTTAAGACTTTGAATCCTGAGCAAGCTACCAACATCCTACTTCACAGTCCTGAGTGTGCAACGCCCACATACGTCGACTCACCATGCATAATGCTGCCTTGTGTATCTCAAACGGCATCAAGAGCCGACAGGAAACCGCGTGTTAAGAGAATTCGTCAATCTAAAAACGAACTTGCTATTGAGTAAATTGTTAATAAATGTTTGTGCAAAATACTTTGTACTGTACTGCACAGTTTACTACAATAAATGCTTAAAGAAATTATACGTGTTTTATTCCAAAGAGATCCTTGCAACTGACTGCTCGCATAGAGTGTAGTTTGCATCATCCAGAAAAAAAGTTTACTTTATTGATTATTTGCTAGTCGTGGGAAAACCTTCTCTCTCACCACTACTGCTCGCATTAGGGTGCGCGGCTTGCCCATTAAAGCGACATGTGCTGCTTTATTGGTTTGTGGTGCATGGTGTATTGACATATTTATTACATCAATCCCTAGTTGATTCGTGACTCACTGCAGGTGTTCGCAGAAGGGGAGATGTCGTTACCCATTAAAACGACGTGTGTTGGTTTGACAGATTTATTACCTATACAATGAACAGCTGATTTTTGTGACACAGATATTCAAGACACGCCACCCTCGCTAGTTATAGTTGTTTCACGCTCTGGTTTCCAAACAGCTGGAAGGGAAGTGAATCACACGCTCACTCTCTTGTTTCTAGCACACAGAGCAGGTCTGCATTGTTTTTAAATATTGTGTAACCTGTGTGAGCTGTATTACTGTGCCTTTGACAACGCTAGCTGCAACACCTGCCATCCTCACATACTCTCAACAGTAAGTACATTAACAATGTGTATGGTTGCATGTAGCATATGTCTGTTTGAATGTATGAGAGAGTGACCGTTTGTACGTATGTCTGTATGTATGTATTGCATGTATATGTCTGTAGCGTATGTCTGTTTGAATGTATGAGAGAGTGATTTTATGTATGTATTTCTGTAGCATATGTATTGCATGTATATGTACGTATGTCTGTTTGAATGTATTAGAGAGTGATTTTATGTTTGTATGTCTGTAGCGTATATATATATACGTATGTAGGTAGGTAATGTGTGCTTACACCTATGCTATACGAAATAGTGACGGTCTACAGGTCCATAGTTTGAACTAACATTGGGGAATTTAAAAAAAAAATTGTTTCGTTGGGAAATCGAACCCTGGACCTTAAGAGTTTCACTCTTAACGCTCTCCCAACTGTGCCACCGAAACAACCGGTAAACATATCGTGAATGTTATTACTTAGAGTTCTTCATATATTTGTCCGGATCTGTGGCGAAAGCGGTACTATTTTCCTTGTGTTATTCCAATTTTTTTTAATCTGGTAAAAACATCGATATGGCTTCCTCTGCAAAACGTGTCTGTGTACAGAATGTCTGCGAGGCCAGCACGTCTCGTGACGCATCGACCTCGCCAGCTACTGTTGATGAGCGTTTATCTCCATCTGTGCTCACTTACATGCTCTCGGATACGGCGTTTTATAATAGGCTCGTGGACGCGCGTATCAGTAATAATCGGGCGGAAACTGACGAGGATTTGTACACGTTTCTCATCAGGTGTAGACAGCCCTTCCTGGATTTTCTTTCGCGGCAACACCATCCCATTAAAGTCTACATGTTTCTGAGTGGCAAATTTATTAAAGGCAGGTTGGTAGATGAAACTACCACTGAGACTTTTCATTTTTCTTCCAAATCACGCGCGCTTCTCGAGTCCTCAGATGCAGGTGAAACATTTGATGAAGAGTTCATTCCTGCACTTACTAATAACGTAACGGAGTTTACTGGGCGCGGTAATGGCTGGGTCCTTAAGTTACTTCTACAACTGGACGTGCATATATCCCAGTATAGGCAGTTCACAGTAGGTGCTGCACACACTAAACTCCATGCATTTACTGGCAATAGGAGAGCTTGCGTCAATGTATACTGTCCTACCGACGACTGCTTTTTTTTCCGGCATGGTCGCGGGTTTGTATCCCGTACCACGTAATGCTGAGAGACACAACTCTTACCCTGAACCTAGGACAGTATTTAAGACGACTGGTATAACTTTCCCTGTGACGCTATATCAGGTGTCGTGTTTCGAGGAGATGAATAATATTTGTGTCAATGTGTATGCTTGCATTGACAAAGACACAAATATTATTGACGAAACATGTGCTAATGCGACGGACACTCATGTAGTTCCTCTTCACATATCGCCTGTGCGAAGAGAGCGCCACGTAAATGTTTTGGCACTTCGCGCCAGTGAATGAGCTGCCCATTTACACGTTGTAACTATTAAAAATTTTGCTCAGTTGACGAAACATACAGGAAAAATTTGGATTTGCGACTACTGTCTTCAGTATTTTTTTTAGCGAAAACAGACTCACTGCTCACACTGAACAGTGTAAACAAAACTCTGCTGTACGTGCTACATTTCCTAGCCAGGATGATAAAGGCTTGAATTCACAAACTTTTCTAAGCAGCAGAGAATGTACTTTGTAGCATATTGCGACACTAAAACTTTTTTACAGCCCATGGCTACATGTATCCCACAAAATGGTGGTTCTGGCATGATGGTAATGAATAAATACGTACCGTATTCGGTGTATATTTTGTTAGTGTGTAGTTAAGATGTTAGCAAAACAGAGTACCATATGTTTGTGGGTGAGGATTGTATAGAGCGTCGTGTGGCTAAACTTATCCAGCTGACAAAATATGTATGTGACATTTTACAAGGTAGATGTAGGTAAGAAGGCGCTGACTGCGACTGATAGGGTCCGGCTCGCGAGTCACTCTTAATGTCACATTTGCAAGAAGGATTTGCATAATGCATCAGACAAAAATTGTACTTGACCATGTCTACCTGACTGGTGAACTTAGAGGAATTCGCGCACAAGTGCAATTTACAGTTCCGTCTTGCAAAGAATCAGCTCGTAGCTGTATTCCACAACATGCAAAATTATGACGGTCATTTTCTCATGCGTCCGCTGGCCTCTCGCCGTGTCACTCAGGCAGACGGCAGCGTAGTTGTGGAAAACCCAGGTGATATTAAAGTCATTGGGAACACTATGGAGAGTTACAAGTGTATCACAAAACATATTCCCTATGGAAATACAGCACAAGGAGGCATGCGCACAGTACGACTTAGGTTTATAGATTCTTTTAATTTCGTGACCATGTTGTTGGAAACATTAGCTGGTAATCTAGTGTCGCACCAGCTAAAACTCACCCGTGCGCAGTTTCCAGACGATGCACAGTTTGATTTGGCGAAAAGAAAGGGAGTATTTCCATATGACCACGTGCACTCTATGGAAAATCTATGTGTGACTTTCCTGCCTCCCAGAGACACTATCTACAATGTAATACGAGGCGAGGGCGTGAACGAGAGTGGTTATATGCATGCTCAAGCTGCCTGGAATGCATTCAACTGTTGTACCTTAATGGAGTATGCCTTGCATACATGTAGATACATGTTTGTTAGCAGAAGTTTTTTGAGAATTTCAGGACAATTTGCTTAGAGGCATACAGTGTGGACTCCACATTTTATGTCATGGTTTCTGCTTTAGCCTGAGACGGTCTCTTATCAAAGACTTAAGTGTGCTTGGATCTGTTGACCGACCCTGATAAAAGTCATTTTGTTGAACGCAGGGTTCGAGGCAGTATTACTCAAGTGAATAAAAGGCACACAACTGCCAACAATATTTACATGGACGAGGACAGCGACCCTTCCCTCCCGTCATCCTACATCTGCTACTTTGACATAAATGGCATGTAAAGTCATACAATGATGTCGAAACTTCCTTTTTGCTAATTTTCAGTGGGTTCTGGAAAATGAATTTTCTCATTGGGATTTCGCCAACATTGATACACAAGGGGACTAATGCTTTTTCGCGGAGGTTGATTTAATGTTCCCAGAGGAATGTCACGATGTGCTTTCTCATCTGCCACGTGCACTAATCAATGGCGACACGGCGGAGAAAATTTTACTTTAGAACCACAGAAGAATTATATTATACAAAGGCAAACACTGAAGCACTACCTGGCGTACGGCGCTGTTCTACAGTCTGTTTACAGTGTATTTCATTTTGACCAGAGTGCATGGATGGCGCCTTACATTAGGTTTAACATTGACAAACGTGCTCAGGCGGCGAACACGTTTAAGAATTAGTTTTTTAAATTAATGTGTAATTCAGTTTATGGCAAGTGCCTTCAAAATGTTCGCCGGGAATGTGATATTCGTGTTGTTTCACGGTACGACACGATATATGGTGCAACAGAACTTATTAGGCGTCCAACATTCAATGGATGTCAAATCCTCGCCGATGAACTTGTATTGATCGAGATGGAGAAGCTCGACATTACCTTCAACAGACCATTGTACACCTGTGTTGCAATTCTGCTCCCATCCAAAAATGTATCTGTACGATTTTCACTACATCTTTATGCCACTATTGTTTCCTTCGTCCTCCTTACACCTGCTGTATTGTGACACCCACAGTTTAATTTGCAAGGTACACTGTCACGATGTGTATGCTCGCATTGCACCTCATTTGGCTACATGCTTTGACACTTCAAACTTTGTGCCAGATAATCGTCAAGGTTTTCCTTGCATAAACAAGGGTGTTTCAGGCGTTATGAAGGATGAGTGTGGTGACATCATCACCACCTTTGTAGGTTTGCACCCTAAACTTTAGGCTTACACCCTACAGGACGGGAAATGTACAAGTAAAGCTAAAGATGTAAAGGGTAACTTTCTGAACACGCTCATGTTTAGAGATTATTTGGAATGCTTGATGTAAAATTCACGGGTCTGGGGCACTCAATATCATTTCCGGTCTTGCGAACACATAGTCTTTACTGAACGTGTAACCAAAGTAGGTTGTCGGCACCTGACGATAAGCGTTACATCAACACAGACGGTATCACTACTTTGCCATGGGGTTATTATCTCGTATCTTTACCAGACTAAAAAAAGTATGTGTATATCGCAAGGGAAATACATCCACCTCTCTGCTTCGCCTGGAGGGTCCGCAATGCACACACCATGCCAGCTATGCTGTGTGGCCTACTGACTCCTGCTGAGCATCTGTCCCACCGCCTTGCTTCGCCCGGGGGCTAGATGCTATCACGCTGGCCTATTTGTTGTCTGGACACCCTCCGACAATCCTGTCAGCTGGGAGGGTATCCCGCTGGCAGTGTACCTGTCAGCTGTCTATACATCACGTCTACGTTATACAACACGATCACATGGTTTACACAGCAAGCTGTGTACAAGCTTTGAAACAAGAACTGTGTGAGTTTCACACAGCAAGCAAGCTGTAATACTTCACGAAGTGTTATACAGCCAAGTGTTTGTTAACTTCAAGCATCGCGAACTGTGCATGTACTGACTGTGTTATGAAATGTGTGCTCACGATAATGCTGTTTTACACAGCTAGCTATGTATCAAAAGACAACGCTTGTTTTTGGTTGTCTACCAACCTCTGACAGACTAACAATCTGTGCACGTAATAATGCTGTTTTACAGTCAAGTGTATGTTAAATTTATGCACCGCGAACTGTGAGTGTCATGAAGTGTGTACATAACAAATGAAACAAAAAAAATTGTATGTAATTTTGATAAATAAATTGTTATTATTTAAATGTGTGAGTTCTTATTTCTTACCTAAGATCTGCCATTTTAAATGTACTCACCTAGAATTTCAGCAGTCAAATGAGTAGCAATGGCTGTTGAGCATCGACATACAGTGTTGGAGGAATCTAGGGGGAGACATAGAGGGATAAGAATGGAGGGGCGGTAGGGTTTTATACTTGTAAAGCCTGTCACCCCTCTTCATTCGAATAGTGACTGTGACGGAAGAAGGTGATGCTGCTGATGGGGAACTGCTGTTGGAGGTAAGTGTTAGAGGGGGGTAAGTCTGTTTTACACATATGGAGTTATATGTTTTGAAGATGTCTTGAAGATTTCTTCAAGATGTCTTGAAGATGTCTTAAGGAGATGGGGTAGATGTCTCAAGGAGATGCTGTGCATTTTAGGACTGGGATAAGTATGTGATAAATCTTATTTTTTTCTTGAAGATGTCTTTATGATGTCTTCAAGATGCTATGCATCTTGTAGACAGCTCTCAAGGAGGGAATCCTCCATCCCTCCCCTAAGTGATGGAGGGGGTGTCACAAGCCATTTATTCACAGAGGGGTCATATGTGTTGCACACACACACACACTCTCTCTCTCTCTCTCTAGTACCATCTTGTAGAAATCTTCAAGATGTCTCAAGGATCTCCTATACGACTTGAAGACGTCTTGCAGTCTTCTTAAGGAGATGGGGTGGTTGTCTCGAGGAAATGGTATGCATCTTAGAACTGGGGGAGCTGGGATAAGCATTATTTTTTTGAAGATTTCTTCAAGATGTCTTGAAGATGTCTTCAAGATGCTATGCATCTTGAGATATGTCTTAGGTCTGTGGGAGTTGAATGTGTCTCAAGGAGTTGCTAAGCATCTTGAGATATATCTTAGGGCTGTGGGACAAGTATGTGATAAACCATTATTTTTTCATGAAGATGTCTTGAAGATATCTTCAATATGCTACGCAGCTTGTAGACTCCACCACCCCTCCCTTGCTCATAACAATCAATACCCACATGACACTTAGGTACTATTTCGTCCAAAAGGGTCCATTCCTGTAACTTCTTGAAGATTTCTTCAAGATGCTATGCATCTTGTAGACTTCTTCACCCCTCGCCTACACACAATCAATATCCATAAGGCGCTTAGACACAACTTGTACCAAAAGGGTTGCCAACCCCTCTGTATACTGCCTCCTCTGCACCCCTCGCCTACATACACACAATCAATACCCATATACAGGGTGGGGGCTTAAGCTCTCAGCCAATCACAGACCTCATGGCACTTAGATACTATTTGTACCAAAAGACCCCTACAACCAATCACAGCCCAGGACACGCCCTCCTAGACAACGTCTTGGCCAATCAGAGGCCTTGCTGCAGGCAGGGGAGGGGTTGGCTATGTTATTCAAATGCAGGTTATGCCGGTTTTGCTCCCTATTAGGCCAGCACATACATACACCCCCTACTCTTATGTTTCTGCTAGTTTATAGATATTATTAATAAATGCATCGTAATTTTTCCCGTCAGCCTGTCATCGTTTGAAAAACTTTGCCGTTCGTACACTATCCATACTCCGTTTGCAGCCGGCACTTGCGATTGTATTTGTTACCGCCGTAAAGAGACCACATAAGACATCATTCACACTACTAGAAACACATTAACCCCACTTCGGATACCGTGTATTGTTCAGTAATTATCGAAAAGTACACGCCCGTGCTACCGATAAGCCTTCGCCATGTTGTCTGCTGTGTTGTCATTTTCCTATGTACGTAAACATAACCTACAATACAATGAAAAACAAACCACGTATGAAACTTTTAGAAATTTACAAAGAAAGGTACTTGGCATGTAATTAAGGGCTTTGCATATTGTTTTTATTGAAATAGTAAATTTATTTTATCATACCACAAGTTTGAACTCCACCATACATTTTACAAATTTTATTGGTTGGGCTTGTACCACTTCCTTTTTTACAGCCATGAATTCATGAAGAACCTACAAAACAAACACGTGGTACCTCACCTGCCATTCCTACCGGTTAAATGAAACAAATGCAGTTCAGTTTATATAGCCATAGTTCACGCTCCTTTTGCAGTAACATTGCAAATACCTATGTATTTCAGAATACCTGAAACATGGCATAAATTTTTCTATAGTTACATATTTTATTGTAGTGGCTCAATTTATTGTTTCTGTATGAGATGACAAAAATTTTAAAATATACTCATGTTATGTAAATACCAATTAAAATATAGGGTGTATTTTCCATGTTTGGAGTTTTTGTTGTCTTAGAAACTTGCCTTACAGTTAGTAAACTATAGTTCTGTTAATGTTGTAGAAAGCACTCAAATATAAGGTGGCGACGAGCTATGACAGCAAGGAGTACTATCAGAAGTACCGGCCACACAGCTTATTTGAACGAGAGCGTGACCTTGTGTTAGAAGCCCAAATGGCTGCGGAGGAAGAGACAGATGTTGCGGTTCCTGAGAACAGCAGAGACAATAATAATGACATAGGTTGGTTAGTTCTTTGTTATGTTCTACAATACTTTCACTGCTCTTTCACGTATATGCTAGAACACTTCTTTCCTACTCTAGTGTTGTGTTGTCTCACATTGTTGTCTATATCTAGTGACTATGCTTTGTTGCCATTGTAAGATTGTTTTTTAATTAAGATTAAGTGAAGTCTTGTCATCTACTGTTTCATTAATCATCACTTATAACATATTAATATGGCAATATTTTTATTTTATTTTTGAGTAATTTTTTTTTACGTTTACAGCTTTAATAGTGTAGTGTTGTATTTATGAAACAATATGAATTTACTAATTGTAATTGTGACTGTTAAAGGCATAGTAAGATCGTTTACTCGAAACAGTGCTAGTAGAATCATGTAAATGAGAGTTTATGTGTAGGGTTCCACGGAGTACTGGAGCAACATGCTGTAGCTGTCCAGAGGTCCTTGACAGAGCCAGTATGAAAGCTTTCACTTAACATTGCTACTAGAATCATGTAAACAAGTGTTAATGTGTAGGGTTACACGGAGTAATGAAGCAACATGGTGTAGCTGTCCAGAGGTCCGTGCCAGAGCCAGTATGAAATCTTTCACTTTACATTGCTACAAGAATTATGTAAACGAGAGTTAATGTGTAGGGTTACACGGAGAATTGGACCAACATGCTGTAGCTGTCCACAGGTCCTTGGCAGAACCAGTATGAAATCTTTCTCTTTACAATTCTACTAGAATCATGTAAACAAGTGTTAATATGTAGGGTTACACGGAGTATTGAAGCAACATGCTGTAGCTGTCCAGAGGTCCGTGGCAGAGCCAGTATGAAATCTTTCACATTACATTGCTACTAGAATTATGTAAACGAGAGTTAATGTGTAGGGTTACACGGAGTACTGAAGAAACATGCTGTAACTGTCCAGAGGTCCGTGGCAGAGCCAGTATGACAGCTTTCACTATACATTACTACTAGAATCATGTAAACAAGTGTTAATGTGTAGGGTTCCACGGAGTACTGGAGCAACATGCTGTAGCTGTCCAGAGGTCCGTGGCAGAGGCAGTATGACAGCTTTCACTATATATTGCTACTAGAATCATGCAAACAAGTGTTAATGTGTAGGGTTACACGGTGTACTGGAGCAACATGCTGTAGCTGTCCAGAGGTCCGTGGCAGAGCCAGTATGACAGCTTTCACTATATATTGCTACTAGAATCTTGTAAACAAGTGTTATTGTGTAGTGTTCCACGGAGTACTGGAGCAACATGCTGTCGTTGTCCAGAGGTCAGTGGCAGAGCCAGTATGAATGCTTTCACTTTACATTGCTACTAGAATCATGTAAACGAGAGTTAATGTGTAGGGTTACACGGAGTACTAAAGGAACATGCTGTAGCTGTCCAGAGGTCAGTGGCAGAGCCAGTATGAAATCTTGCACTTTACATTGCTACTAGAATCATATAAACAAGTGTTAATGTGTAGGGTTCCACGGAGTACTGGAGCAACATGCTGTAGCTGTCCAGAGGTCCGTGGCAGAGCCAGTATGACAGCTTTCACTATATATTGCTACTAGAATCTTGTAAACAAGTGTTATTGTGTAGTGTTCCACGGAGTACTGGAGCAACATGATGTCGTTGTCCAGAGGTCAGTGGCAGAGCCAGTATGACAGCTTTCACTATATATTGCTACTAGAATCTTGTAAACAAGTGTTATTGTGTAGGGTTCCACGGAGTACTGGAGCAACATGATGTCGTTGTCCAGAGGTCAGTGGCAGAGCCAGTATGAATGCTTTCACTTTACATTGCTACTAGAATCATGTTAACAAGATTTAACGTGTAGGGTTCCACGGAGTACTGGAGTAACATGCTGTAGCTGTCCAGAGGTTCGTGGCAGAGCCGGTATGACAGCTTTCTCTATATATTGCTACTAGAATCATATGAACAAGTGTTATTGTGTAGGGTTTCACGGAGTACTGGAGCAACATGATGTCGTTGTCCAGAGGTCAGTGGCAGAGCCAGTATGACAGCTTTTACTATATATATCTACTAGAATCATGTAAACAAGTGTTATTGTGAAGGGTTCCACGGAGTACTGGAGCAACTTGCTGTCGTTGTCCAGAGGTCAGTGGCAGAGACAGTATGACAGCTTTCACTATATATAGCTACTAGAATCATGTAAACAAGTGTTATTGTGTAGTGTTCCACGGAGTACTGGAGCAACATGCTGTCGTTGTTCAGAGGTCTGTGGCAGAGCCAGTATGACAGCTTTCACTATATATTGCTACTAGAATCATGTAAACAAGTTTTAATGTGTATGGATACACGGAGTACTGAAGCAACATGCTGTAGCTGTCCAGAGGTCCGTGGCATAGCCAGTATGACATCTTTCACTATACATTGCTACTAGAAATATGTAAACGAGAGATAATGTGTAGGGTTACACGGAGTACAAAAGAAACAAGCTGTAGCTGTCCAGAGGTCCGTGGCAGAGCCAGTATGACAGCGTTCAATATACATTACTACTAGAATCATGTAAACAAGTGTTTATGTGTAGGGTTCCACGGAGTACTGAAGCAACATGCTGTAGCTGTCCAGAGGTCCGTGGCAGAGGCAGTATGACAGCTTTCACTATATATTGCTACTAGAATCATG
>PNEQ01083157.1:40878-85336 GCA_003012365.1 Medauroidea extradentata | reverse complement strand
TAGGCTGCGCTGCACCCTCATCATGGCGAAGGTCATCTACCCGAACCTTTGTTACCGTCTGGTCTATGTCCCACTTCACTGTCGCCATACACCTATTTACAGCTTTCACAAGGCCGTAACATTTAAATGTATTCCATTTATCATTAAAGTTGGCCTTACTCCACGCATTTTCACTACCTGGTGCATCGAAATATGTAGCATAAACGTGGACCTTGTCGCCTTTCGCCACGCTCCGCGCCATTTCTACACGAACAGGCGTACCAACACCATTCTTGAATGCGCTGAAAGAGAATTCCCTGCGCTTCACAACGGTCTATATCTCAGCCCTGCTAGCAGTACAGAAAGTGCTCATACCTGTCGTATAAGAACGTCCTACCGGTAGGCCTCTTTGTCCTGCCGGTAGGACGCTGTACAATCTATCATTAAAGTACAAGTTTTTTTTTTTTTTTTAATTTTACAAAACATTTTCGTAGTGTCACAAAAAAGTTTTTTTGGAAACTGGTTTCCAAAATAAAAACATTTTTTTTTTGGAAACTGGTTTCCAAAATAAAAAAAAACTTTTTTTTTCTGTGTAGTGACAAAATACTTTGTGGCCACCTCAAAACAGTTTTTTCTGTATAAGGCGAACTAGGCCAGGGCGGTTTACTCAGGTAGTAATACTTCCACGGGCGGGGAGAAAGCCTCGCGAATATTTGACATGACCCGCCTGCTTGTTAGCTGTTAGAAGGCCCTCCACTAGCTCAAGTTTACTTGTTCCGTCAGGTTTGGTAGGCCTCAAGGCCTGTGCGTGGATGAGAGGTCGCCCAAGTTCTCAAAGACCACAGATCAACAGAGGACTCGTTCAGATGAGGAGATGGAAGAGAGGAGACAGAGAGAGAGAGATGCCTACCTTGGGTTGATTTTTCACGACGGAGACTCAGTGTGAGATTTTTGGTCAGCGCTAAACATCAAGGTCTTAAGCGCTGGTGAGGAGTGACATGAGGAGAGTATGCAGCAACGCCGGAATGAAGGGGCGGGTGAAACTGGAGATCCCCGAGAAAACCCTGCGACCAGCGACATCGTTCGGCACGATTCCCACACATGAAAATCCTGGGACCAACCGCGCCGAGAATCGAACCCGAATCACCTTGGTGGGTGGCAAATGGTCTGTTTGACCATTCAGCCACCGCGGCCCCACCTAAGGCCTCGCTCTTTAGCTTTGCGGTGGTTTCGAAAAAAAATTTACACATATAAAAAATTAGTTCTTACGGGCTTAGCACTTATATATCATCGTTTGTATCTAAATTTTTCTGTTGCAATACACCAAACGAATTTTGAGATCTTTTCCTTAAAATATCACATATTTTGTTATCAAAATAAGCCAAAATGAAGCAAAATAATATTTGCTAGCAAACTGTACATTATTAAAAAAAATCGCTGTGCAAAATTGTGAATCGTATGACTTTACATAGTCTCAAATTTTTTCAAAGCATTTGGTTAAGAAATATTCGAGTTATTTGCAACCGTTTTAAATAAATGAAAGATCATGGCCTTCAGACGGGCGGCGGAGGTCAACGAGAGGTGTGGGCCTACCACGAAGAGATGTGCGACTCCTGGGAAGTCCGAGATGCCGTGAGCTGGACCATGTGCCACCCACGTGCCGCCCTCGACTGCTCCACGCCACTTGGGCGAGGTCAAGGGCACGTGTACTCACGACGACCTCCTTGACGACGTGCTTTCCTTCTACCGCGACGTAGGAGTGAGATATGTATCTACACTGAGAGCCGTTCCCGCGTCCAGGCAGGGTCGGCGTCAAGGAGATGTCGAGGGAGAGCCGGGGCTAACTGAAATCGACAACGTTTTTTTTACCTGTTTTCTAACCTGCCGTAACAACTTTTAGAGTCGGAGTCCCAATGTAGGCGTGGGATCTAGGTGCGTCTCATGGCTGAGTCACGTATACGCCTAGACACTTAGGAGTACAGAAGTGAAATTGCCGATAAGACACCAAACTCAGCCACACAAGTACAGGCGATTCAGGATAAAGTGAGCACTCAAAAAAGCCCTGCTGAATTTCTGTTTCCAGCCAATTCGTATCTTTCCGCGCTTAAGGCTCGGCATCCGTCACCATTTTGAAATATTTTATTTTTCGCTCTTATGTAATTCTGAGAAGAAAATTGTTATATGTGTTACTATAATATCAATTCTATTTTCCTTGCTCTACAATAAAATCATTGCAGTTGAACTTTTAACGTATATTTAAGCCGTAACTAGCCGAGCAAATTTAGAATATTAAAAAATTGCTGGACTGATTACAGCTTAAATACACGTTGAAAGTTCAACTGCGATGCTTTTATTGTAGAGCAAGGAAAATAGAATTGATATTATAGGAACACATTTTTCATTTATCTTCTCAGAATCTCATAAGAGTGAAAAATATCATAACTCAATATGGCGACTGATGCCGAGCCTTAACGGCAAACGAAGGGAAATATCTAACCTCTCTGGACACGTCACTTTATGTTTGCGCATGTAAGATAAATTGTGCAGTCGGTAGGAAACTAGTTTGATAAAAAATTTATTAATTATATAAAATACAAGTATGTCGATTTCAGTTGGTTTTGTATCTGGATTGTTTTATTTAATTAGGAAAACGCACGGAATTATATTTCGTGATTTCGCTGCCAACCATGCAAGCAGTTAAGCAACTAGTAAACAATTAGTTATATGCAGTAACGGCTAGTGATATTTTCCATAGGTTAAATTTTTAGTGCTCACTATAACCCGAACGACCTACAAGTAAATATAATTTGCTTGCCAGCAACATGGAGAAAACGCCTACCGGGGCTGCCCTTCGCTGTCATTTGTTTAAAACATAATCTCCGTGTTTTTAGAATTAGGTAACTCCATACGCAAATTAATTTATTAAACACGTTTCTTCTGATCATTTTATGTTGAACTACATCGGGGAGGAGTCGTCAAGACGAGCAGAGAATGTTGGCAGGAAGTTGAATGAGTCATCATGGGACTTGGTGTGTAAGGGACTATGGTTGATGACCGTACGAAGCGGTTGGAAAAGGCTTTTCGGTTGTTGGACCTCTGTCGGGAGGCATGTGGGATGCCATTAAGAACCGACACAAGTATATTATTTAAGTAGGCCTATAGTAAACCGGTTGTAACACGCAACAGCCAAACAGACACGGGGTTGGTATTAACAGTCAATAAGCGGCGTAGCTCGCCAGTATCAAATGAACCGCCACGTCATTTCACGTCTGTATTACTGTTTAGTCTGTGACCTACACATGCAGTAATCTCTCAGAGAGATGACACGTGCATAAGGGCTTTATTAGCTTTGACAGACATGACCGCAATCAGAGCAGGTTTTACATCCCTTAATCTTTATCCTCTGTGATGAATGGCTGGGGACTACCATAAACGCCGTTAATCCTCATGCCAGATTGAAAATACTATGAGTTCAGTTACAAGGTACAGAACTTCGTACAACAATAAGAGGCTGATAACGTCTATAAATTTAAACGGTTTAAAAATCTGAAGGAAAATTTGGGCCGGGGAACGAAGGACCTACCCCATGCGATGGACGCAGCAAATAGATCATTCTCCTTCAATTAATCAATTTTTGTAGACTAAGACATTATTTTCGGTTCTCGCAGGATATGAACCCGATCCCATAATATAGTGGACAGAACAGTTCTAGTACGATATTTGTAGTGAACAAGAAGAGACTAACTCCATTCTATGTCTTCATTGTGCACGAAAAATGTCATCTTGTATGTCCTGAACCAATGAAATCACAAGTTGTACTCAAGTATATAAGGTCAAATGCAGTGAGTCCTGTAACCTGTCACCTGATTTTAAAGCGAATTACGCAGCTTTCTATTAATTGCTTATTGTTGTATGTTTCTTGAGGGATAGGCCAATGAAGATAACTTAATGGAAACATTAGATAAACATTGTGATGGGGATCATACAGTGACAGGTAGCTGTAGCACACCGAGAAATACCTTCGGTCTTCCGTTAGATTCGTAGTTTATTCGACCACATTACAAAGATAATGGTTTATTTTATTTACATAATCTTTGTGTACAACCTACTTACGCCTGGATAAACGATACTAGCTGGACTCTGGGAAAAAGTATTCTTGTCGGAGCCATCATTATGTTGAAATAAGGAAAACAATTCAATTTTGTTGTTATTACTGCATTAATTATTTTTACAATCATCTGTTCTGTAGAAGAAACCATCTGTTTGGTAGAAGGAGGAAAGCACTTTCTTCCTTCTACAGAAAATGTTATTAATTCTAAAGAACAAACTGGTGTCGGATAAATCTATGGTACATAACTGAAATATTTTTCTTTAATGGTAGTTGCAGCAACACTTCTTCTAATTGCAAGATACGGAAAACATGCCGGTTTCATAAGTAAATCCTATCTAGAAATTTTCGAAAATTGGTTAGCCGTAAAGTGGCACATATATTTGCGACTATGACATTTCTTATTTTAATTAATATTCTGTTAAACAGGCAAAACAATACCAAATTTCGGTTTTATTTTGACAACAGGAATTTATTCTTAATTTCAAAACAATAATTTTTACAGTAATGTCAACTCTAAATATGAAAGCAATTAACTCAAATGAACTGGCTGCGAATACGAAACAAGTGAGTGCACTTTAAGTTTCACTAACGTAGCAGGTCCTTACATTGTTAATGCAAACCTGTGCATCATGTCATATTAAACAGTTTACTCATTCTGACAAAACAGGCTGGCGTTTTGACTAGGTAATTATTATTAACTCTTGAAGTAACAAAGAAATTAAAAATCCGTGGCACTTTTAATTTGTAATAGTAAATGCACGGTGTAGCTATGCTGTTGGTAGGTTTGTCGTTACGAGACTAAATTTTTTGTAACAAACGTTTTAATGCTTTATTAGTTCAAATTTTAAATCACAAATTTGTGATTTTATGGCGTATATCCTAAGAGGCAAATATAACTTTATATCCAAGTTTGTTTCTAAATGCCGGATATTTTGCAATGACCGTTTTGTGTTTGTTCAATTAGCAGATTTTAATTAAACACAATTGCAAATGTGTAAATTAATTTGGGTAAACTAAAAACACAATCTGTTAGTAATAGTATAAAACACATTTAAATAGATTTCTAGACAACTTGAATAGTTTATGGGCATCTCACTATCCTCAGTGGAGTTTTGGCTTTATATAATCTAACGTATGGTGTAATAATATTACATATTAATGTATACCACTAACATTTTATGTTACAATGCAACAATATATGATCGTATTTTGGTTAGGTATGTGGCTCGTAATTAATGTATATTCAAACCTGAAAAGTATCTTGATAAACTATCAGGCACAGCTCTGAGGCAAACAAGTCATCAAGGGGGTCAAGTTTATTTACAAGTTAATGTTCATGTGACCTCTAAGATCATTGAAAGCCTGGCATCGTTACTTGCCGGTTATTCCAGCATGGATATCTGACCTTGTAATTTGACGATTTGCTACCCAGAACAGCCGCACCTAACCTAAAATACTAGTATTGATTAATTAACTACGATGTGACCTCCGTGGCTAAGGCCGCTGAGGTGCCCTCGGACGCCGACGTTCTGGGTTGGAAACCAGGTTAAACCATGGCTTGAAAGTATCGGTTTTAGTTTTAAGCCAATATTTCCTCCGGAGTATTCCACCGGAACAAAATGTTTACTGAACATACATTTTTCTGTTACAGAGCTGACAGAGTGAAGTGTCATAACAGTAAAACATTGGACTCGCATTCGAGAGGACCTGGGTTCCAAATCCGGTCCCGTCCATCCTAATTTAGGTTTCACATGGTTTACCGAAGTCACTCTTGGGCCAGACGAATTATCGTATTGTTCCTAAATGAAGGCTACGGCCCACTCAGTCACTGTCATTTTGCAAGGTGTTAAAATATTTATCAACAGTCTTTGTGTAATATTTATCAACATTAAGCATTATCGAAAATAAACTCTAATTCATTAACAATAAGTATTAGTGGCATTGATTGCTCTCCATCCTAGGATTCTGCCGGAAGACTTTGTGAATAAAAGTACATGACATTTCCTAATTGTGCCGAAAGAGTTTTGTGAAGTAAAATATAACCTACAACTTTAAATATAGTAAAAAAAGTCACCATTTTAATATTAAACTTTATATTAAGGCAAAAGAGCTAAATATCGTGTTCGTAAATTATTATTGCCTGTGTTTGTTATAGTTACTTGTAAAATTTTGAAGGTTACGAAAATATCTTTACTTGCACATATAAAGGTGAAAGCAAGATCTAATTGTAACAATAGTTGTTGAGAATATTTAATAATCAAATTAAATGGTCATCTTGTATTTATTTTCCGAAAACTTCCTCGTCCTTTCCTATTACTGCGAAAATAAATTACGTAGCATTCATCAATGGACATAAAACACGTGTCTAAAGCCTCGGGTATCTAAAATCAGCTAATTTACAAGAAAGTGTTTTATTATACATTCCTGTACCCAGCAGTCATTATGAGTTGGGGATCAACAAAACAATAAAGAACAGTTTTTTTTTAATTTATATAGTAAAAAATTAAGAATGTTATTATATTTTCATAACTTCCCAAATAATTTTTGAAAATTATGTCGCTCAATTTTGCCAATTATTTTATTACTCCGGAAGATAAAATATTATTATAATTAGAGAAAGTGATTTACCGCGGGAAAAGTTAATTGTTTGCTAGGCTTCAATGTAATGTATTCATTTCTGACGCTTTTATTTCGTTACTGGCGAGTTTTTTTACTGGGCCAATGGTAATTATTGTACGCTACGACTGGACGTCTGTGATTCGTCTGTAAACAGCTAGACTGTGCCACATAACCGCCGGCCAACAATACATGACACAGGACGCTACACTGGTTTGCAGAATACACTGACAGAACACATTCTCGCGATAAATCATCTTCTCTAATTATAATATATATCTTCATCACTACAACGCTTTTAATAAATTACTGTAACATTTGAAGGTCTTAGACTTATAGTGATGTACCTAAGTCAGTTAAAATAAATTTTCCTTAAATAATTCTTTGGAAGCACATGCAAATGCAGTGTACATTCTTGCAATACCCAAATAGTAGTCAGAAATTCAGTTAAGCGCAAATATTTATAACAGTATTTTTAATAATGTGTGTAGTATGAATAACAATGACACTATACTAAATATTTCTGGCTTACACCACTAAGAATCTCTGCCGCTCATTTCTGGCTTGGTGACGTCATGCGCTCTCCGCCTCATTCACCTCGAGGAATGAAGGAAAATCGCGTTTTTTTGTGACCGCAGCGACTTTTGCGACAACAACCGGATCTAGAAGAAACGCCAGTTGTACGACACGCTCGCTGGCAGACGAAAGCGCGCAGAAGAACTTGCTGGACCGGACAGATGAAACCATCGCTTCCTAGGCTGTTTCTGTATAAACAACTGGTTTCCTTCCCCGGCGATGTCTGACCGCCTTTTACACCTCATTTAAAGATGACTATGAACGGCCATCTTTAATTTACAGCATTTTCCCCCGCTGCAAGCATTCTAGAAGGCGTATAGCCGGTTCACAATGAACTGAGCACTTCGCAGAATTTTGTAATTAATTAAAAATATGTTTTATTGGGTTAATAAATGTTAAATTTTGAAAGTATTGAAACGTTTACACTGTTTTGTAGCTATTTGGAAGTTTTCATGTTAAAAAATAGTAAATATGGATGCAAAATGGCTGAAAGAAAACTTTATGCAGTGCTAACTTTATCGAGAACGGGCTATGTCAACATTTAACACACTTCATGTTCTAAATGTTAGTCTACTGCACATTCTTACGTTGATGGATAATGAATTACTTCCATATTATCCAACAGTGTAAAATGGTAAAGTAGATAAACACCTAGAGTATGAAATGTCAAAAATATTCATATGCCTTCGAAAAACCTTGCAGTGGGAAAACATTGGAAGTTTCAGACGGTTGTGCACCATTCCGCTTAAGACGAGGAGAGACGTACGCTTTGAAGAATTAACGATTTTGCAATTTTGTTGTTAAAATATTTTAGTAATTCTAATAAATCATTTTTAAATAAATAGTGGTACAAACTGAGCCAAAATGAAATTTGTTGATTTTGTGTAGCGATGGCTTACAAGTAAATAAATCAATCAAAAATGTTTCTTTAATTTCTCAATAACATGACTATAATAATACTACTCTGAAATTTAACACAAAAGTTTCAATTCCTTACCATATTAAGTGAATGCCCTTTTATATTAAACATATGCATTCTGTATAGTGGCTTCAGTACAAAACATCTGGTATTATATTAAGTTATGTGACAAATTTAATTTAAAAATATATTTTAAGGGTAGCATTAGGTTTTCTATAGGGCTATTTACACTTTGATAACACATTCTCAACCTTCTTGTCCATGACCTTTTCAAAGCAAAATTAAATAACTGCATAGCTTAGGCAATATCTATATATTCGCAAATTATTTCGAAGTAAAAATTGAACGCATACACATGCGAGTAGTTCCAGAGATAACCCTGTCATTTTATTGTTGGGAAATATGCTGTAATGTTATCTGCAAAACCCTTCGTAAAGTTTCGGGATTCGGGAACTAGATTTTGAGATACAGTATACGTGTGCGGAAAAAAATCTGTTTTTAGCTATGTTGAAGGGACACAGAAACCATCTTGTTAATACGCGTAGTGTTATGTTCTTCCTGAAAAACGCTTCTCTAAATTGCGGACTTTTCTTAAACCAACATATTGCGAACACCATAACTGCGAGGCAAAAAAAAGTAGTATTGCTAACCTTCTTCAACAATGTTCAACTATCATGGATTACCAGTATATCACCAATTAGACATTTACGCTGCTAATTACTTGATTATACACGTTTACATGACGTCAACGCTGTAAATAAACTTCCTAACAGTAATGAAACTATTTCACCTGTATCCCACCGTCAGGATATTC
Source organism: Medauroidea extradentata (assembly GCA_003012365.1). Taxonomy (NCBI): domain Eukaryota; kingdom Metazoa; phylum Arthropoda; class Insecta; order Phasmatodea; family Phasmatidae; genus Medauroidea; species Medauroidea extradentata. The sequence goes on along the minus strand of PNEQ01083157.1, from coordinate 76,321 downwards.
ACAAAATTTCAGTCTGCAACTGTGCGAGTATTGGGCAAAATTACTGCTGGTTTGGCAGCTGTTAAAGTTATTTTCACTATTACGTAAAAAGGTTAAGGAGAGCAACCATGGGAGTGTTGGGAATAATTTTAACATACTACTTTCTTAACACGTCTACAAGTCTGTGTGGAAAATTTTCAGTTCGCTAGTATTCTTATACAGTGCAGTTATTTTTTTCGTAAAAGGAAAACCTTCTACCAAGTAACGTCTACAAAACTGACAATATTTCGAACAAATATAAAATTACGGTTTTCCTCATTTGGACAGCCTTAAGAGTGCGTGGTTGATAAATATACGCTGAAAACATCAATTGTTTTCTACGCTTTTTTCGAAACCAATACGGATAAAACCCTCTATGACAATCCTAGATAATGGTACTTGCCAACTTTATGAGTAAATATTTATCAGGAATTACTAATTCGTTACGCGTGATCTCTTGCGCCGCAGTTAAATGCACGAGGTACCGGCGTCAGAGATTGTGCCTCAGAAGTTCGTAACACTGGAAACAGTTTTGTTTAAAACGTTGGCTAAAACTACTGTCTAGGATTGCCATTGTTTAATTTTCGCAAATTGGCTTCAAGAAACCTACAGTTAGAGATTAATACTTTTAGCGTTGAATTATGTACCACGCCCTCTTAAAGATGAATCACAAATATTCAGTAGCGGCTTACCAGAGCTGTCAATGACCCAGTCAGATGAGGCCACGTCAACATAGAAATAAAAACGTCAGATATGGACATGTTATATTGAAACTGGCAAATAGTCAACATTTTCCCCGCGATTAATCAGCGTCACTGCCTATGCGACCTTACCCGTAGCCAATAAATTGCTCGCAGTGAACTATACTCAGTCTTGTATTTCAATTATCATGCCTCACAAGGTTGCTGCATGTTTCCTTGTGCAGTCACGCACGTCTAGATGACGGAACAACATTTCAAGGAACTGCAAGTCACTGCGTTCATTCAAGAAACGAGACACTACAATGTCTCGCTACGCTACGGGTTGTTCACCTGTAGTCACTGGCGAGAACAAGAAATGGATGAGTGAATACTGTCTCCCATTTCCTCTTACTCCACCAACACATCTACTTGAAGCTCCCAGAGTCCCAGGGAATAATTGGTTGATACGACTTTGTATAAGTTAACTTAACGCCACGATCATACATTCTACTGATTTTGTGAAAACGTACAGTGGAACCTCGTATCATACAAGCCCTGTTAATACAAACGTCTCATTACACTCTAAATCTGAATTAGTGAATATTCACGAAAAAAGAACAAATGTACAGTGTTGGCCGTTTTACTATACGTTATAATTTAGAACCACAGATTTTTGGTGAACATATGTTTGAGATTTTTAAATGTTTGTTGCAATGGGGGTTTACAATTAGAATTTATTGGTTTGTGGACGTTCGCCATTGCTCATGTTTTTGCTGATCAAACCTGTGTTGGATGACAAATAACGAAATACGAACAAAAAAAAATGTATAAAACGCACACAAAAAAATTGAAAAAAAAAAAAAAAAAAAAAAAAAAAAAAAAAAAAAAAAAAAAAAAAAAAAAAAAAAAAAAAGAAAAAAAAAAGCAATTCCAGAGGAAAAAAAACTGACAAAAATTCTCTGGGATTGCTTTTTTTTATTTTTTTATTTTTTTCAATTTTTTTGTGTGCGTTTTATACATACATACACATATATCTTATTCGTTTTTCGTTATTTGTCATCTAACACAGGTTTGATCAGCAAAAACATGAGCAATGGCGTACGTCCACAAACCAATAAATTCTAATGAAAATATGTTTGCACCAACTAGTTTCAATGCTTCAAGTGGACATCTACAGCTCTGCTTGAAGGTTATTGGCTGTGTGTGCTTTGTGCAGAGATGTCGCACATATGACTGCACCAATCAGAACAAAGTTATCGTGACATCATACTCTGTGATTTTCTAGTAAAACCACAAGATTCTGACAGTTATAAGCATCCAGTCACTGGCCAGTGAGCATAGAAACTGCTTTTTAGGTTGCTGCTAAAGAGCTCAAGGATTCAAATTCACCAATGACAGGATATAGTTTCACGTAAATTAGGCGACCACGAAGGACTTGAATACTATACGGCATTGACAAAGGCCAAGGGAGTGAACTAGTCAAAATAGTAATGTTAACCATCATACTATGGCTTTTTTTACTGACATGTATTTCAGAAATAAACCGAACATACATAACAATCACGTTTCTATGAATATATATATATATATAACATAGCTAGAGACACTGGAAAATTGCGAAAATATTTTTAACATAGTCTCCAATAAACTGTAGTGTCTCAATCGGGATATGTGTGAACAGTTTTCTGGCAAATCACACACGTTCTGTGTTAAAACTGTACAGTTATAGTTGGGTCTGTTGAAGAGGGACACAGTGCTTCATATAAACTATAGCCAATATAGGTGCAAAACCTTCAGTGTTATATATAGCATGTTGGAGCCTAGCAAACAATCAACTTTTCCCGCGAATTACCAGTGTCTCTAAACATAGCGTTACACTTGTTAGCTTCAAGTTCTCAGTTATGGACTTCTGATTAATGTTGCGGTTTAGAGAAAGTGATACACTTCAGCCAAAAACCCTGGACGGGTTATGTCCTCGTTAAATGGTGGCATTGAGATAACTGGGCCATAATTCATGTAAAATAATTTCAAGGTAGAATGCCCAAGAATTGGAATAACCGGTGTTGATAAATCCAGTTAAAATTGTTCGACAAAAAAATGTTATCTTTATAAAGTACTATTCATCCTGTAGACACTTCTTCTAATTTTGTTTCTGTCAGTTTAAGAACAAATGTTACAATCTATAGTTTTCGCGTTACGTACTGTCAAAATCAAATTATTACTGTTTAATAGGCTAAGTAATATATACCGTGATTATACACCAATAAAATATTTCTGCCCAGAAAATTATAGCATGATATTTCTAATTTCAGTCCGTAAATTTACTGTGGAATTTTTTTTTTAAGCTGAAGAAAATATGCAAGAATTAATCTTGTTTTCCTACTTTTTAAATGAGTAAATAACATTGACATTATTCTTGCCCGAGTTAAAGTCTAGCCTACGTGTTTCGTCGCTGATTGAAATAGCCCGTCTCAGTTATACTTTCAGTAATTTTATGGAGAAATATTAAATATATAGGTAAAGCTTCTCATACACCGCAGAAACACCCACTTTCGCCATATTTGGCCTTGAAGATATATCTTTTAAGATATACCGGAGAACCTGAAATAAGTTTGCACACGTGCGACGTTCTATGAAAGCTACACTTTGAGAAGTTTTCTAGTAAAGTTATATCGGTCGAATCTGTGCACACCAGTTGGCTGCCGAGTAAGTAACCACTATACGTGTCTCATTACATATTTCTCGTATGTGAATGGTGTAGCCTACTAATTTTAAGTTGCATTTTACAATAGGTACATAAAAATGGTACATTGTAGAAATCTACATGTCATATCGCATACATTATAAGATGTGAATAGTTTGTATATGAAAAAATTGCCAAATATCTACAAGTACAAAAATACAAGACAATTATTTTTTCTACAAATCTACTTTAAAACATTGGAACTACTCACGTCTGCCTTCACGTTAAAAATTCTAAAGGCAAGTTACTCACTTCATACTGGATTCTTAGTTTGCATTGCTTCGCGAATGGAAATCCGTGATGCACTACGTCAGCGACAAAGATCTTTAACTTATGTACTTTATTTCGCACACATAACATTTTAGTGAAAAACTCACTATTGTGGTATTATTTCCAGAGGAAAAATTATCTGTATTCTCGTTATAACGTCATAATTATTATTTCTACATGACGTTTAAAAATGGTAACTGAATTGCTGACACGTCCATATAATATAAGTATCACAGAGTATATAAACAACATGACACCATCCCCGATCTTGGATGCAGTATTGAGACGTGTCCAAAGTCACTCAGGTAACTCAGAATTATGTTTATACATATTGACAATTGGTAGATATGTTAGTTTCAATTACCATTTTTTTTTGTAGCACTCTGTATAACTTATATATTCAGTTGTTGAGTATGTATTGCAAGATTATGTCAATAGCGAAGGCACCATCGAATACTTATAATATTTTTTCATAAACCAGTAAGAAAAACCAAGAATCCATACAGTAAAAAATTGTCTTTAGCCCCACACAGACTTTGCATCATTCAAGAATACTTCAGTGAAAATTCACCACTGAAAAGCATGCTCGTTGCAAATAATTTGTTCAGTAAATCGTAATAGTAACAAAAAATGAGTTTCCATTAAAATAGTTCCGTAGTAACGCTTTTTGTTAACTTCGTTGTTGAAATGTAACAATACTTCTTGTTACATGGAAACTATTGTTATCACAGAATATTTTTGAAACAAATCAGTAACGCAAAATAATATAGTTTTTATGTTTTTCTTGGCTGGGAAGAAGGATTTATTTACCACAAGCTAAACAGCATCAAATGAGGGGTTGAGATTCATAGTGGCGTAAGTCGCAATTATATAGGAGTGTCGTTTTTAATAACATTATTCACAATATTCTGTAAAAAAAGTATTTTTATCTTAACTGAATTTCTGGATTCCACTTGAGTATTGCAGAATGCACAGCATTTCTCATGTGATTACAAAAAAAAAAAACTGTTTACGAATAAACTATTTTAACTGACTTGCACCACTATAAATCTAAACCCCTCAAATGTCCTTGTCTGGAATGAAAACAATTATGTGCACGGTGATTAAGGTGAATGACAAACGCGTTCATTAAATTATGTCTTAAGAAAAATATGTTCGGGGTCATGGTAATCGCTGAATGAGGTATCGATTGCATCACACTTGGGCATAGTCGACAGGCACGAACACAGCCCATGAAGGAAACGACCCTAAAGAGCAGTCGGGTTTCTGTAGTAAAGTAGGAGTTACCAGACCCAGGCGTCCTTTACGCCATTAGTTTCCTGTTTGAAAAATATCAAATCCACCTTCGAAACTGGTCCCGAGCGACCTTGGACAAGTTGGCTCGCCTGTCGGCCGTCAGAAGACATTCGTCGCAACAGTCCCCCGTCGACAACCTTACTTCAACCAAATCATCGCGTCTGCAGAACTACCCGAGCGCACAGTATGGATAAGAGATAAAATACCATAGTTAAGAGTGTTGAGTACCGGTTCAAAATTACAGCGTTTTGACGCGTGGGAACACTGAAAAAATAGTATATATAGACAACAAAAAAGTTTTGCTGTTGGTATTACTCTGGACAGTTCCTTCAACAGTCTGTTTTGTACAAGAAACAAAGAGCCTTGTTGCTTTTACAAACCAGATGGTAACTACTACAAAATAGATTGTTGAAGGAACTGTCGAGATGGTACTTACAAACAAACTGTATAGCTGTCTCTATTTTAACAAAAGTATAGTACCTGCAACTGTACTCCTTTTTCAGTGAACAGCGGAGCGCCCATAAAAAGCGATATTTAATCAGCGCCCAGGGGAGTCATTTCGCGTTTATCTTGGGGGCGAAAAAAAAAAAATTTTTGGGGAAGTATCCTCGATGGGAGAATGTTGTTAGGAAATATGTTATTAATTACGTATGGGTAAAATTTGACACTTTAATAATAAAACTTCATGTTTATGCGTGTGCATTACTTTGACAACTAAAGAACACAAAACGTTTTATACACTTTTCGTTCAAAATTCTGGAAGGGGCGTTTGCCCCCCGCCCTCCTTCGACCGTAAATGACGCAGCTGAGTACCACTCTCGACTACAAGCATATCGCAATGCGCTAAACTAGCGTGCAAGGTATTTGTGAAACTATTTGTCCTGTAAGACTTTTAGAGGTGACCCTAGGTTAATATCAAACAAATACCAATGCACGCGTATCGTTTGGCACTTTACGAATTCAGGTCTAATATTCGGAATTACAGTAGTTAAAAAAAAGTAGTTTTTAGCCATTTTGAGAGGACCTAAAACAATGTTTCTAATTAATTTGCTGAAATTTTTAAAGTGAGAAGTGTAGTTTCAACATTTTGTTCTTTTCTTATAACCGCAATACATGACTCCTTAAGACCGCTCTCCACCTTAAAATTTGTAATTTTAGAATTGTACCAAACACTGCCCAACTCTTACACATTACATTATTAGTAATTTCCCACAAATAAAATAATTTTCGGTTACATAGTTTTAGTACAAGCGCATGTCTATTCTCGCTACCTATCCAAAGTAAAAACTATTCAAAAGATGCAAAGGAAATAAGTTCAAAAAAGAGTTTTTTTATTTTACAATTTAGAGCGTAAATGTAAAGTAGTTCGCGTTATAGCACGCTATTTTCAGATTAGCATATGAAAAATAATTTTATGAAAGACAATGCAGTATGTTTGAAGAATAAAATAACGTTTGTAAGATACCATGCTTGTGCCTTTCTGATGTCATGTTAAATGTTTCTTCCAGCAGAACAAGTGGTTCCAATTTGATAAAAATTGTTTTCCGCTCACACTGTGGTCAATTTATCTAAAACTATTGTACTATCTGCGACTAAAGTAAAGCAAGGAGCTGTTTCGAAATTCCCGCCCTACTCGGAAAATTTCTGTATCGAATATTAATTTTCACGCTTGCGTGCAAATTCAGACGTTCCACTGCAAACAAATTTAAACAGCCTATCATCAATTAAATCGCTAAAATAAGACTTTTGAAAGAGGTACGTCAGTTCCGTAACAATGTCCTACATACGTCACGTTGAACGTCAAGATACGAATAATTCACTGTCATGTCTGTGATTGGGCGACAGCTGTCACCACACGATTTGACTACTGCAAGCCAATAGTAAGTGCGGAAAAAATTTGTTTGGCAGTCGCGGGCTACTCGCTTGCAGGGTTAGAAGCCAATGCCCAATCGATATTGATAGAGATGATGATTTATCGCGGGAAAACATGACTGTTTGTTTGCAGGGTTACAACGTAGGTTCAGCTTACCAGATTACTTACTGGCTTTCGTTTGTACGTAGAACTGTTGCCCTATTTGACTGAGCCTATAAGAATCCCGCTATTGTAATATTTGATGCCTGTTATTGGTCTGCAGACAACTACGTTGTCAGACGTACATCACTCAACCTTATACGCCACAAGAAACTACAGCGTTTTCAAAGGTATGTTGGCACAAAATTTTTTTCGCGACATACCATCATCTCTAACAATCGTCTGTGCCCAGGGCGAGTATAGGACTGAGAAATCTAAGCTGCTGCTAAACGATTCCGCGAAATTGAAGCAAATATATACATTTAGTACCTACTGCCTCCTTAAGGACTTGTTCCTTAGTTTTTCTGTGATTTCGAAAATATTTTTATTACTTCCTAATACTAATGTCAAAATTTTGCTCCACAGGTTTGACACTAATTTGTAACTGAAGTTTTTTGTAGCAATGTACTGAAAAGTTTTTTAGATTTCGTCACCCAAAGTATCACGTTTTATGTCGCGAAAATAAGCTTATGAAATTATATATATATATATATATATATATATATATATATATATATATATATATATATATATATATACATTGCTGACGAATGGTACATTATTTTAAAAAACGCATCTACCGTATTGCGCATCGTGTGACTGCACATTGACTCAGAGTTTTTCAAAGTTTTTGGTTTAAAACTATTTGAGTTATTGACATCAGTCTGAAAAAAAACTAAAAATCCTACAGTAATATTATTTTCTTAAATTAACCGGAAGTTGGTTATTACTACCCAACACTGGGACAGCTACAATGTAGTTTATCACGGAACAAGGTATTTGACGATGTACACGGAAAAAAATATTTCGCAGTAGCTAAAAAATATGTTGGCATAAACTCTGCCAAATACATTTGTGGTCGCCTCGAAAACATGTTTCTGTTCCCACTAAAATATTGTGGTCACCAACAAATTATTTTGTGATTACGAGAAAATAATTTGGCTGGGAACACTTCCTACAAAACTTTTCTTTCAGTTTTGAGTCGGTTTCCTTCAATATTAAGTCATTAAACATTTTTTCCTCACACTCGAATTGTATTTGTATACTACGTGTTTTTTTCCTAGAGTACTCAGTAAAAATATTTTCTGCACCGTAACGAAATTAATTCCTTTGATATTGTTTAGTTTTCAATAAAAGATTAGTTCTTTACAACAGCAGATTGCGACAGTGTGTCCCTAAGGCTTGTACAAAATGTGTGCCAGTAAAAGAAAATGCACTGCGTAGCCGCCACGAGATCATTACAGACCGATGATTCCGGAAAGGTCGACGTAACTTGTCGTGTAGTCGTACAAGGTAGAACTACATCAACTGAAGACTGGTCATGGTCCAGCAAGAGACCTTCAAAACTGGAGTCGGCTCATGGAAGTCACCAGATGTCAAAGCGAACCACAGCTGACGGAAAATTACGGTACGTATTTTCCACTGAACCAAGTATTATTCCACGTAAGGTGTTCCAAGGCGACACACCACGAGGTGGCCGGTCTGAGACGAGGTCTCTTGAACCTCAATTGTTGATTTCAAATCCTACTCACCGTGAACAACAGACACGGAGTACGCTGCTGGTAAACTGGAAGAAAACACATCTTTAGTAACCATACCATGCTACTGAAATCAGCTAAGAAGTATTTATATCTATATCACAGACAAACTTTGGTCGAGTCAACACAACTGCTAAATATTTCCGCTGTTTCTGGCTAATCAATAGAACCGAATATAACATTTTTTTTTTCGAGATTATAATCAATTTTTTTTGTAACGTCGAGAATATACACTTATAGAAATAATTCTGTGAATAATTCTAGATAGTTGGTTGTAAATTTTAGATGAAATTTTTTTGTTGTTTCACTAAAAACAATTGACAACGAGTTTGCAAAAAACGTATATTCTAGATAAAAACGTCTGCGCGGGAATATAAAGAACATTGAATATCTCTTTGTTTACAGCAGATAGTGAACTAAAATTTAAGTATTCAGGAATGTAAGGTGAGGTAGTATGCACAGAAAAAGCACAAGACAGTAATTTCAAATAAATATAATCACTTGGTCATCACTTGCCATCTCTACAGGAGGTGTTGCATTTGAAGTTAATGGATGGTCTAGGATGTGCTGATAGACATTTTTGACACCAATTTTGTGAAGCCCGCGAATTGGTTTATCACGATATTAAGGCATATAGGTTGTTCAGAATAAAGTGAGCACTCCAAAAACCCTGCTAAAGTTCTATTTTCAGCCCATTCGTATCTTTCCGCGCTTAACGGCTAACGAAGGGAAATGTCTATTATCTCTGGACACGACAGTTGACATTTGCGCGTGCAAGATAAATTGTGCAGTCGGTAGGTACATATAACGTTTAATATAAAAACAATTAACTGTATACAATAAAAATATGTCGATTTCGGTTGAATTTGTTTTAGTATTGTTGTATTTAAATAACATATATAGTTAATGTCGAATTACATGCAGTAATGGCTAGTGGTATTTTTCAAAGGTTAAATATTTTTGTATACCCTTTATCCCGAATGGCCTATATCAAGATATACGGTCAGTTTAACCTGTACAAAATATTTCAGTGAAAGCGTGCAGAAATGAAACTGGAACTTGGAGGTAATTTTATGGGACATTTTGATGCAGGGAATGCTCGTCTACCAAGCCAGCAAAATGAGACATGGGCAAAAACGTGTAAGTGACCCATTGAAGTTTATGAATTTGGGGATGAAAGAAAGGTATCTGTCATGCGGATATATTAAGGGGCCTCCCTACCTTCACTTCAAGTGCTTTGCAGTGAGTTATGACTGTTCTTTTTTGACGAAACTATTCAAAACATTTGTATATCTAAGATAACAACATACACTTCAAATTAGGTCGCTATAGTCTTAAAAATTCGGCACGTTTACTAGAATCATTATTTTCGGGCCCTACAAAATAGCCAAAAATAGATTTTCCTAACTGCTGAATGTGTATAAACAACAACCGGATTTAAAAACAGAACTATAGAAATAAGCGTTAGACTGTGAACTATGCTGCCCATGAATAAAATAATGTGGTCACCGCTTGAAGTCACATTGGAAAAATGATAATAGTAAAGCACTGCACATCAGCTGAGTAGTTTGCGCGGAGAGGCGATAATGCGTTATATACGCCGGTCAACGGCAACCTTACCGCTCCTGTCACACACACACACCAATGCAGCCTATCTAGGTCTGTTAGTCTGGCAGTCTTGATAAAACCCTTACGGTCTTGGTTTCGCAAATCATCCATAGACGGGTTCTATTAATTCACGCTCAGTCTGTGCAATAAGACATTTTTTTTCATAGCCAAACTAATACTTGTTTGCATGTGATCACATATAAATAGTACGTAAAAGCTAGTAAATATTTCGCTGCAAGTAGACACATAATTAGCTGACCGGAGAAAAAAAAATTATTTAGTTAATTAAATTTCTTGATTGTAAATTCAAAAATATATATAATTTTTGCGTATCTTATTTTCATTAGATATAACACTCTGTTCAAATCTTTTTAGGTTAGAAAATACCTGCTTGTATAAAATAACATATGCTAAATCATAACATGTATAAGTTACACAAATGTGTTTGCTGAGTTTCTCCTTCGCAATTTTTTCATCGTCCTTGGGGATAGAGGACGTTCTAAATCGCTAACAGGTCCTTTCATCACATCACGGACATCTACCTGTAAATACTGGTCTTTGGTAGCTTTGAACGTTAATTCGCCACACCCTTGTAACGAAGGACATCAAAAGAAGGGAGTTAAAAAATCCTTGACAAAAAACTTTTATATGCTACATCCGCAGTGCAAAACTTCATATGTATTATATTAATATGTCACTATAATATTAGTATTATCACTTGGCCGAGAGGCAATCAATTGAAATTTCTATTTCCCTGGGGTAATATTTCAAACACCTAAAACTTGAAGTTTTTGCTGACCTATCCTATACCCTCGTGAATTTTCAGAAGCACCTATAGAAAGCTATCTGTTTCTCAGGAGGGAGGTTCATTGAAAACTTTAATTGTTTTATTAATTTTTATATTTGTACGAGGTATTTTTCGTAGACATACATTGAGACCATTTTTACTGTAATGCAATTTTTTTACTTTTCATAGATCTTGTTTTATGGCATGTCGAAACCCAAATTTGCATAAAACTGTTTTATGCTTAAAATGATGAAATTCACACTAACAAACAAAACCTACAGGTTGAAACCTTTGTTGCTTGTGGTAAAAATTATTATTTAAATAAAATGAGTCCTGAAAATACGCAAAATTCTAGGCACATTCAAGAATTTTGTTACAAACACAAACCATTTTTACGTGAAGTTATAAAGGTGTCATTCTGTATCTTATTACATTTGATTTGACTGTTTATTATTTCATTCGCATTGTTTGAATAGCTTTTACTTTGTGTAAGTAGTGAGAATAGTCAAATCGCTACTTTGGCACGCACTTGTACAAAAACTACGGGACCATTATATAATGTTATTTGTGTTAAAACTACTATTTATGTAATGTGTAAGAGTTGGGAAGTGTTTGGTAAGGATTTCAAAATTTTTGGTGCAGACTGCCATTAACATTACAGAATTCAGCCCTAATCGGTTCAAACTGTGTCAGACGGTTTTCGGGCGCACCCGTTAAGGGTGTTCAACTGCGACAAAATCGTAAATTTATATTTTTATGGAATGTTGTTAGTTTTGTACACAATATTTGTGAATATATTTTACTCTTACGAAACAATTTTAGCTCTCATAGTTTTCTCATAACGGGGTGTCAAAGATAAAATTTCCTTGTTACGCTGCCATGCAAATAGTGAAAACCAACTGATATACTTAAACAAAATAATTCACTGTGAACTTACATCCCATGGACTAAGCAATAAAATACTAAATAAAACTCACAGCGTAATATTTTGAATTTATAAAATTGGTAAACTACAAAAAAAAAAGTTGCAAATTCAGCCATTTTTTTTAAAATAGTACGTAATTTCACTGTGAATTATTTCACGTACACAAGTAAATAGATTTTCATTATTTGCATAGCAGCAGAACGTGCAAAATTTTACTTTGACGCACCGTTATGAGAAAACTACGCCAGCTAAAATGTTTTCGTTAGAGGAAACTGCACTCACAACTGACACAATTTCACATAAGTACATAATCATGATTTTATCGCACTTGAACACCCTTAAGGACCGGGGGTCCAATGATGTCGTGTAGTTCGGTAATCGCTCGCGGCTGGGCGGGAACAGGTTCGGTGAAAGTGAGCTGGAACTGGATTCATACCAGAGCCTACTAGGAACAGCTCACGCCACCTTCCAAGGACGTCGCGTCCAGAGGTTTTTTGACAAACCTCGTGTCCCGCGTCACGAAACGTCATACTTCTTTCCCTGTCACGTTCCTAAGATTCCACTATACAACTGAAGTGCAAATTCTTTGTTTTAAAGTCGTAATATTTGTTTTTAAATCAGAAATGATTCTCTGAAGAACCAATTTAGTGTATATGTTCTTCAACATTTCTGCCCTTGGTAAATGCAATTCGCAAACAGTGATAGAAAAAATTAGTATCCATTTTATTAAATCACTGTTTACAATTTACATTTAACGCATATAGCAAATTTAGTGCAAACACGTTAAAAACACTTACATTAAATTGGCTCTTCAAACAATTTTTTTTTATTTGCACTCTAAAACAAATACGGCTTTAAAACATAGAATTTCTACACCGGGTATATAGTGTAATCTTAAGGGCGTTCATGTAGGGGAAATAATCGTCAATTTGTTTGTATGGAATAACTGTAGTTTTGTAGACGCTGCCTGAGAGTACATTTTCCTTTTACATAAAAAATTAGCTTGTACAGTTTACCCCCAATGGCATTTTTAGTCAAAATTTTACATATTTATTTTGTTCTTATCCACTGTGAAAACCAATGAAGATAATGAATTGGAAAACTCACATTGTAACTACATTTCACGGCCTACTGCTTGACGTATATGAGAACACATTACAAAATACTTCTGTATTTAAAAAAAATTTCTAAAATTTTAATTTTTTTGTTACATTTAGTAATTTTATTAAAATACAGAAATTGTTTTCTCATTCACCTGACCAGGATAAACTATCATCAAAGATGATCCAGTATTGGATGGAGCGCATTCAAGCCATTAATTAGCTATGTTCTCTGTAGGTCGCAAGCAAACCTTACTCATATATAAAAAATCGCGTTAAAACTTTACTGTACTCAGGCTAACTGAACGACATTTCATAAGTGCATTAAGGAAAGGTTGAGGAGTAAATTTTAAATATACTACTAGTCAGCGTAATAGATTAAACAATAACCCTTTCAAACTGTAAGCATTCCGTGTTGCTACATTGGAAAACTTTGTACCATTTATTTTTGCGTCTAGGAATAAATCATCAATAATTTTGAAATTTACGACCAAATTGTATTGCTAAGTCAAGAGTTTCGTAGATCCTACAACTTTACTGTTTTCTTTGCTACTTATAAGGAAGTCTGCTCTGGGGATTTCTACTAGGCTGACTTCGTCACAACCGTCACCGGCAAACTTTGTCCGTCATTGGCGGCGAGTATTTTTTTTTACTGTGAGTGGCTAGGGTAGAACTTGTGGTTCCGGGAAGCGGAACCATTAACCTGGCCGTTTCTTTGTTCGGATCGGCACCCACTGCTGGCCTTGGTATCCAAGGCGTAGACCGGTTGAGCCGCATAGCTAGGATTCACTTGTTTTCTCGCTAGAAGGTTTAACCGCATGCTTAGAGTTCTGTATCCTTCCTGCAAGCTTCCGGTCAGTTGCTCCATCATACTGAATGACTTTGATCTAAGAGAAGTTCTTAATGATAAAATCGTCTTTATTTGGGGTTGTTAAGGCAAGTTTGCCTTCTCTTAGTCTGAACCATCAGATATCAGTACACAAATACGGCAACTGACACAAATAAAGAAACTATGTCGAAAACAAGAATATATACTAAATAAATGCGAAAATAAGACATAAAACACAAAAAATGTAATACGTAACACAGTAAACAATAAACGGCGAGACACTCAAAACACTGAATTTTATCAAACAAGTTCGCAAGGAATAAACAAATAAACGTCGAAGTACTAGGCTTTAAACCGAACAAAACATTGCAGAAATTATTTAACACATAAATATAAAATATTAGCATTCTATATTCAGTCAGTGCGATTGTAATAAATTACGAGAGATGCAATTATGTAATGAAATCACTTATCACGAGCACTTAGCCATTGTCAACTATAGCTAGGAGCCCTAGACGTTTCAGCATAGAATTAACATTTCAATTCAAAGATATAGAAACGGTGATACTTACAGTTCAAATATTTAAATAAAAAATAGAGATGGATATAATACAAAAACTGGAGGCAATTAAGCAATACGATTTAGTCTGGTGATCTCATTAATAACTATGCCGCCTTCATGTGCGAAGCGTTAAATTATTGCGCAGTGTTTACAATATTCCTGACTCGTATCGCATAATTAGCCATTTACAAAACAGACCACGGATTAGCCTACATATGGCTCCAACGTTTGATAATTTAAAGCAAATGATACGAAAATGATTTATGCATTCGGAAGAACGCTACTTCGAATGTTCTTCGGCCCAATCTGTGAAAACAAAAGGAAGAAAAGATGTGATCGTAAGTTGTTAACAATGTATAATGATTCGCCTATTAGAAATATAGTGACATTATCCAGAATGATTAGGGCTGGCCAAGTAGCACGGATGTGTGACACAGAAGTGTCTAAACAAATATTACAAGGAAACTCATGGGTGCATAGAAGACGCGGTTGACCACGAATAGTATAGGCGGACGGAGTCATTAAAGATCTCCAGAAATGGGTCATAGAAATTGGAGAGCTCTTGCAATGAACCAAGTAAACTGGCAAAAAATTGTAGACGAGGTCACGCTTCACAACGAGCCGCAGAGCCACGAAAGTACAAATGTTAACGTAGCATTATTATTTTCGCTTAGGACTTAAAGCGGTGGCCTTGTTATTTTATTTGCAGTAAGTATCTCATATTTGTGGTCAATATGGCGCAAAGTCGAACGATTGCTTCAATATTTATGATTTCCGTATCGGGTCATTATTTTTCTGAAAACAGCAGTCTGAAACAGCAATTTTTGTAAATCAATCTTGAGGGGCCCACAAAACATGTTTGTCATAGAAATGGCATATTTTTAGAAAAGTTTAGAAAAATTGAGTCATTGTCAGAAGTGTATTTTATTATAATGTATCAAGCTTTTGGAAATAATTTCAGAGGTATCGCGTAAAACAGAACAAGCGTGAAATTGTACATCACTGTGCACTGATTTCTCTTAAAGCTTGTCTTCACGCACAGTATTGGTTATTTCAACTTTCACTTTTTTTGAAATTCTGAGAAGAAAAATGTTACACCTACGATTATACAATGCTACAGTACAAGTCTCACGGCTGAAGTGTTTACGTAAAGTTACGTCGCAAAAAAATTCTAGCACATTTCTTGAAGGGCGCGGTTTGCCGCAATTTTCATCGCCATTTTTTTTATTTTTTATTTGTATCTAAAACTGAAAATAAGTATTTTAAAATTTCAATACTTTTTTTAAAATACAAATGTTTTTTTATTCTTTAATTTTATGAGCATGTCATTGTAGCCTGCAATGTCTTTATCCACTGTGATTTTTTTTAGTTTGGTATATCAGTTGGTTTTAGTGTAGTCGTTACGGAAACATGCAAAATATGACTTTAACAAGCCATTACGCGAAAACTATGAGAGATAAAAAAAATTTCATAAGAGCCAAATTTAGTCACATTTTGTGTTTAAAATATGAAAAAAATACCTGGTACAAATAAAAAATAAAATAATGATGATGAAAATTGCAGTCTATCGCGCCCTTAATATTTATAATATCCTGTACTATTTGAGACATAAATATAATTTAACAACTCAATGGCGATGCCTGTATTGCAGCGCAAAATAAACAGGATTTGATGTATAATCGTAGATTTAACACTTTTTCTCAGAATTTAGTACACACCAAAAATAATACAATTCAACGAGGAGACTGACGCCAACCATTTTAAGGACAAACGTAGGCTATAACTCATCGGTAGAGCCCACAATTTTTCGCGAAAATAATTCTGCAATAGTTTGTTTAAATGACTTATGTGTACATATGCAGTCCTGCTTCATGGTCATTGATTGGTTGTTTTTAACTCTCAGCGTCTAGGGTTCTACCCGCAAATCACAGACGTGTGGTGTCGCAGTAACCTTGTTCCTGTTGGCACAGTTAAATGAGCCATTTCTGTACACTGCCAGTAACTATGAAGCAGAGCGTCATATGTGCACATAAGTCATTGAAACAAACTGTTGCAGCATTCTTTTCACCAAAAATCGTTGGCTCTACCTATCGGCAGTGCGTGTTACTGTAATAAATCTTAAGAGATACGAAAGATCAAGGATGCCCGATGACGGTATAATAAAGAGAATAAAATACAGTATTTTTATAATATTGGCGTTCCTGTCATTTACACGTCAACTATAAAATCTCGCCAAAGTCGTTCTGCGACTTGTGACAGTTAGACTGCCGACAATCCAGGCAATAAAAGATTTATATTTCCTCTTTAAAAGATGACGAATCACGTCTCTTGGGAGTGAATCATCATCACCAGTGTGATGGATGTCCGCGCAAGACCGTCGGTCTTTCCTCAGCAACCCAGGAAAAAATGGCGGGAAACATAGTCGACGTGGTAATATTTACCAGGAAAAATGGATAACTGCAGGCGCTTGAATCATTGTTACGCAGACGTTTTCCTTAAAAGGCTTCTGCCAATTGCGGCTGCAGCCGTAAATTTTAAATGAGAAATAAGTGATAATTACTTCTCAAGGTATGAATGTTACACAGGGAAGGTTCTAGGCTTGTCTTCGGCCGGGGCAAGAATTGTGATTTGCTCCCCCCCCCCCCCTCCTTTCCAACCCCTTTTTTCCATCAGTTCAATCAACCCAACTGTAATAAACGTATCTTGCATGGTACGTTATTTTGCGTTCGCGTAAAAATCAGTATAACATTTTAGTGGAAATACATAAAACCTATACTTACTAGCTACCATTAGCAGTGTGTTATTTGTGTATTCTAATTATAAATGCTGTATTTGTAACCTTATATGGTGTTCAAGGTTAATAAACATACAAAGAGAAAAACTAGATATTGTATTTTCTTTACATTCATTTTCATTTCATTCCCAAGTAAAAATTATCGGCACCAATAGCCCCCTCTAACCCGGTGCCTGGGGCAGACTGTTTCCTCCCATGCCTTCCCCCTTGATCCACCACTGAGTTATAATTAACGATTAAAAATTTAATATCCTACGTGAAATCTCTTATAGAATCCTAGTGTCACATTGCAAACCCTTCTAGTGTTATTTTTAGCAATTGATAGAGATAAATGCAAATTCGTGGCGTTGTTTGGTAACAGTATAGTATACACTGGACTATACCCACCCGAACGTACTTCAAGACGCAATGGCTCCAGGCATTAGTATCTTTGTACGCGTGCATTACGGGATAGAGAGCGTTTTACAGTTGCTTACATCAGGCGTATCACACGTGCAGCTAGGCAACAACAGAAGGCAGAAAATGAGCCCATAGTAACTTGGAAGACCAGCCTGCTGTCAGACAGCAACGCGAAACTTGCAGGGTCTGTAATGATTTATATCTGAAATTTAATGTTAATATTTACATTCCGCCCTAAAACATTTGGAATGTTTAAAAATTACCTTCCTATTGTAGAAATAGTGAGTAATTATTTTTATTTGAATGAGCTACCAATAAAATTGTTCTGCTAGAAGGTAACGCATTTAAAATTGACTCATCTTTTAAAATCTGAGAACTAATTGTCCTACCATTCCTGCTTATGGAATTGTACGAAAGCTATTCCTCAAGAGGGTTTATTTTGTAATCTTACTTCAAAAATGTCTATTGAAACTGTCAGGAACGTGAAATCTTATACAGAATAAGAAAACAAACATTCCTTGACAATAGTTTAAGCCAACTTTGAGAGCAAGCACGTTTCTAGTGAGATACGTTTCTCTATGATTCGTTACAACTCCAGCGGTATGGTTGATTCATTTCCGCTTCCTGATTCATTGAAATGCTGGTTTCTGTCTGAAATGAAATCGTTTTCAACGAGACATTACAGGTGTGGTTCAACGGAATTTACATTTTTATATTTGTACGAGATTTGTTTGCTTTGTAGTCATACATTGTAATTTTTACGACAGTTAAAATATTAAGCTTTCAATGTTTTTGTATAATGTTATCTCAAAGACCAAATTTCCATAGAAAAATTTTGCACTGTAAAGTAAAAGCAACTGACGTACAAAAATGAAAAAATTCACATTGAAGAACAGCATTCCAGAATACGTCAAGATATACATACATAGTATACACATATAGTATATACAGTATTTAATATTTTTTGTATTGTAAAAAATTGCAGAAATATTTTAATATTTTACTTTAAATTCAGTAATTTTTCAAAAATACAAAACTAATTTAATGCAGTTATTTTTTATATTTTGAGGTAGTCTGTAGCACTATTCTGCAGGGCGAAGTATTTCACTTTTGTAAGACTGTCCGTTTTCGTTTCTGGTACAACACAGTTCTATCCAAATTTAGATTTTGACGGGCATTTTACAAAAACTATGAAAGCTAAAAAAAATCATAATTATTGAAGATGTCACAACTTAGCCTAAAAATATCTCGTTCAAGTATAAACATTATTAAAACATTTCAGTGAAGCACCTCCAAAGCCCTTATCATTATCAGGTATTTTTTCAATAAAAACAAGGTTTCGAAATACTTCCTCCCTCCTCTTGTTTACCTCTTAACTAGGTCATGGAGATTTACATACTAGAACTCCAAGTGTAACTTTAGGAAGGTCCGTGGGCCTTGAAGCCGACGTATCATTTTACATGTCCGGATATCGGGGAATTTGGGTGTCACATTTTTTACTCAATGCCATCGTCAAAAACCTGCACACTTCCGCCATGGACCATACAGACCTTCGAAAAAAATTGTGGCTTCTTGGTCGTTTTCTGAGTAAATAAGAGTGTGCTACGGGTACGTTCCTCTTCTATAATCTTATGAATATATAATAATATTCCACACGTATGACTAGCTTTTGTTTTGCAGATCTTTCTTTGGGCTAAATTTTCTTCGCGTAGAAATTGCATAGTTTCAATAGTTTTCGTGTAACAGTATTTTAGAGGTACATATCGCGTAACACTGATACACACAAATTAAAAATTTACCACCTGACTTATGAACTGAAATTATCAAAATTTACTGTAAGGGTCACTGATTACTTTATTAAACGTATTTAAACAAGATTACATGTATTAATTAAAAAAACATCAAATTTCGTTTTATTCGCAGTTAAAAAATTGCTTTTGATAATTAATTGGCAAAGTTTAGTCTAAGTTATCATTACTTTTATACTTAACTAATTTCAGCAAGTTATTTGGTTTTAGTTATTTGTAGATTATATACCTGTAATATGCAAAAATTGACTTTGACACGCCGTTATGTGTAAACTATTAAATTACAAATATTTACATTTTAAGAAATGTAGTTACAATTATTGATTGCAAGGCAAACACTATTTTTTACATATAAAATACAATAAATAACTAAATGACTATAACACTTAAAGCGTGCCATTTTGATAGCTTGCAGTTCGTCACAGAAAGCATCTTGTATTCAAAACCATTCCAGGTTCCTACGTGGTGTCTGTTTACAAAGAGCGTTTAAGAATCATCACGTGCCCGACTAAAATTTTATATTATTTATTTTGTATACGAAGAGAATAATTTATAATTGTGAACCACGGGATTCTGAAGAACTAAATAATTCGTAGTCGCCGAAACTGAAATATCGTTGCATTTAGGGACAAAATTTGCTAAGTTGGCAACCGTGGACTTGCATTGCATTTATTTCGTACTTGTGCGTTAACGTGAGAACAGTATCGGCAGTCTCGTTTACTGTAAGAAGCCGATGTAATGATATATTTTAAAGGAAGCTGCAAACAACAAATAATAATGAGACTCCGTCTACCGGCGAGACCGCTAACAGAGCAATTAATCTTACTATGGGCGCAGCGAGAACATAATTTTTGGAGTTAAGGGAGATTTTTCTCTATTCCTGAGGATTTATACGTTTTCCTTAATAACTTTTGTTTCACGTATTTGAACAACATTTTTGTCACAACAGACCATAGATAAAAAATTTTATTTTCTGAAATGGTTGCAACCTCAATATCTTTATTATTTTGTAGCGGGAAATAGCAGGTAAGAAAAAAAAGTGCTTTATTGACGGGAGCGACTACAGTGGTCACAAAAGTAACAGAAACCACGCTGTATTGGTTACAAAAAGTGATAGAAATGATACACTACGCCACGTCAAAGAGAAATGATTAAACAATTTTCTGTTTCTTGGTTTATGTGAAAAGCAATATGCCAAGCTAGGAAGGATCAATCTCTATAACAGCAAACAACTTCGTTAGATCTTAGTCATTCGAATTTTTTCCTCAGACACACCAACTGTGTATAAAATAGTTGGCGGATACCAACTTAACCAAATTAATCGGAAAGAGGGAAAGATATTTAATGATAAATTGTTAGATGCGACAAAGTAGCATATAGATGGTTCAGGATTGGTACTTTTGAAAACCTAGTTACTTTTATACCTTCCAGATTGTTTGTATTCTCCTGTTATTTTTTAATGTAATCATAGAACCCCGGGTATTCATCAAAGATTGTACCGTATTCAAAAGTTTATATCTGAAGTCAAAATAAATAATATTTTTTAATTATTATTCCAGACGAGGGAGGTGTTCTTCAAGAGTGCTCAGGTTATAACGAATCGCGTAGGGGGTCTCACACTATTCTGCCCCTCCCCTCACCAATCCAACAACTATTTTGTCTATCTAAGGTACCTGTATAGAATATGGCGCGCTTAAGGCTCACAAATCATGTGTGACTAAGTAATTAATTATATTACTAATATAACACATGGATGATGTAATACAGATATTTATGGATGGTGTATGTTCATACTGGAGACTAGTGTGCATAGATCCCACATCGACACAATGGTGACTAGTGAGCCATATCGAGAACTGGGTCATATTCGGTACAGGTACCTTATTCCTACCACCTCAACAGTCTAGTTCTTCCCTGTCGTAGTGTGCATGGTTCAATTCGATCGATAGCAACTAGTATAACGAGGAATATAATGAGACTTCTGGACACTTGGCGGGCCAGAAGCGCAGGTCAGACTGTCATGGCGGGTCTAAGAGTGAAGTTGCGTGTCTGGACCAGGTCTGCATCTCGAGTATTTGGAAACGCCCTGGCGCGAACCTGCCTCCGCCGGCCCCGGCACAAGTTGCCCAACGACCGAGAAAGTCGCAGGTGGAAGGTGAAAAAAAAAAGTATAAACTTTAGACTTTGCCAAGCATCGTCGAGCTTCGAGAGGCTTTAAACTGACTGACGAGGCCATTATTTTGGGTGGCTCAAAGAATTTGAAGAACTTAGAAGCCAAGAATATAAATGCATTTTCAAGAAACATGAGTTTAGTGCATATTTTGGTAGTTAAAATGTAAAGTTAATAATTTTGTGGCCGAGAGGTATGTGTGAGACAGTCTCGTGGGCCATAATTTGGTGTTGTTTTAAAAAAACACCTGTTATAAAATATGATGTTAGTGTGAGAAGCGAAGATGTTATGAACGTCACTTATACCTCTTGGCTTATAACTGCCCTTCAATTGATATTGCATCGGCAGTTAATCTACTATCCCGTTAACGCCTGATTACACTTCTGAACCTGTAAATAGAGACATTCAAATTTCGCGTTACTATCTGGCCTACACACAATCGAACACAATCCGTTACGTTAACGGTAGAGACCCCAGATTCTCGCGAAAAGATAATTGCACCCAGGGCCGAATTTACCACTAGACCTACTAGGCCTGGACCTAGGGGGCAATTTTCACAGGGGCACATTTTTAGCTAGGATAAAATGTGAAGAATTTCCCATCACTATTTTTTAAAAGTGTCAATATATCGACGAGTAAAAAAATTTTTTTTATTTAAAGGCTTTACTTTTGGTATTATTGAATAACGATGTCTCTATTAGTTTTATCTGCTCTGTGACCAACATGGCTATTTATTTTCAAATAACTACGTTGCAATTAAGCTGAATTATTATTGTGTTACTACTATTATTATACATTATGAGAGGACAGAAAACAGTAGTTTAATGTGGTGCTGAAAACTGGTTAAGGACGTCAGTTGGAAGGATGGAAAGCAGGGGCTACGTTGGCGCCTGGACTGACGGGCCTAGGGCGCCTAGCAGCTTAAATCCGTCCCGGATTGCACCGCTTAGTTTCAATTCCTTTACGTACGTACCTGCAGCTCTGCTTCGTGGTAAATGATTGGATGTTTTTAACTCCTAGCGACTTGGGATTCTACTCACAAATCACAGACGTGTATTGTCGCAGTAAACTTGTTCCGATTGGCACATAAGTGGTGCCTCTCTCACCAAGACATGCTGCCGATAACCACAGAAATAGAACTGCAGATGTGCACGTCAGGCACTGAAGCGAAGTGATGCACAAATCTTTTCGCGAAAATCAGCCCTAGTTATTGGCTCCGGGCCTTTAAATCTTCGTGTGCTTGCACTGCTAGTGGGCGTTTTACACTGGAACCCACATCACGGATTGAAAAAAAAGTCCTTCAGACGCGTCACATAAACGCCGACCAACAACAGAAGTTTGATTAGCACATAGTTACTTGGAAGCCTGTCTGCTGTCAGATAATAATACAAAATGTGCAGGTCTCTGTCCATAAATGAGGCACGTTCTGCACAGGGACGGTTTGAAAAAGGGGTGGGGGGAGCGATAGGGGTAATCGCACCTAATTTCCCAAAGCACCTAATAAATAAAATAGACATATACAAAGAAAGCCGTTACAACTCCTCAAGCTTTATTTAATGTATGTGTAACATTTCACTCAGCAACGTGTTGAAAGTACGATCGGGAAGATAAATGAGAATGTATTTAAATATAAGTAAATGTTTTTAATATTTTTTACAATTCTCCCCCTCACCCAACCCACCAAACAAAAAATCTCATCACTGGATCTGTGTCTGGGATTCTTGGACTGTTATCTGTCAAAACAACGCTTATGACATCGAATGACGTCTTTCACAAATAATCCTACGTCCAGTTTGACGAAGAGGAAAGGAGGGAACGGTTGGAGACGGCATGGCATCCAACATCCTCACATTGACTTGAAATTGTCCGGCAAGTGTTTTAAAACTGACGTTAAAATATTAACATAATTGATATAGGCACTAATTTGATTAAATTAATTTTTATGAGTATGAATATATAAATGCCACCTCCCAAGTTATGAATTAAAATTTGTACTTGTACCAGAAAAAAAATTGAACTTCATCTTCCTTCCTTCCCAAAACCGAGAGTCCAGATCCACACTGGCAAAGGAGAAACGTATGTTATTGAACACCATTTCTTATCAAGTATAGTTTAGTTGTCAAGACTTCGCTTCTGTATAGCCTACCTGTTTACAAAAAAATAATAATAAAGGAGCTACAGTCCACTACGACAAACAATAGCTAAGGAATGCTTACTATGATGGCCAAAACAGTAACGAAGCTATTTAAATGTGGAGCGTACGATGGAACTAATTCGGTGCTGTGTTGTCAAATTCTGCAAGAAAACAATAATCGTA
The DNA here is from genome assembly GCA_003012365.1 of Medauroidea extradentata. Lineage (NCBI taxonomy): Eukaryota > Metazoa > Arthropoda > Insecta > Phasmatodea > Phasmatidae > Medauroidea > Medauroidea extradentata. The sequence goes on along the minus strand of PNEQ01083157.1, from coordinate 52,406 downwards.
CGATTTACTGCCAGTGATATTTTCGTTCCCAGTTTACCGAAGGTATTCACACAGTGTTCTTCTTATACTTCCGTTCAGCGACTTACTTTGGGTGTTTGTGTGTATGTACACTATGTACGAATGTATGTTTGGAATGTAGCACTATATGGCGAAGATACATGGACGTTAACAAGCGAGAATGAGAAAAGCCGGCAAACTTTTAGAATATGGATGTGGAGGAGAATGGAAAAGAAAAGTTGGATGGAATTAGTAATCAATAAAGGTGTATTGCAAATAGTTGGTGAGAGAAAAAGAGTACTGAAAATTATAAGAGATAGGAAGAAGAACTGGATAGGACACTCCCTCAGAAGAGACTGCTTGCTAACATTAGCTATGGAAGGACTAGCTTGTGGGAAGAGATTGAGAGGTAGAAGAATATACAATGTAATAGATGACATCAAAGGAAGCGGAAATTACACAAACCAGAAGAAAATGGCAGAAAACCAGAGGAAATGGAGAAGTACCGTGTTGTGAAAACCTGCATGTAAGCATAACACTGATGACGATAATGACGATAGTAAATAATTTATATATATATATATATATATATATATATATATATATATATATACACGTACAAATTTTCAATACAATTTCACTAACTTTTCCCTGATTTTGGCTCACAAAAATTTTACATTTACCCGAATATTTAAATAATTTAAAAGATTTTGCAGCTATCCGAAAGAAGACGTATTTGCAAGAATTAAAAAAAAATTACAATTTCATTATTTAAAATTAAATCATAATAAGACTTGAAACCACAATTTGTAGTGTGTGTGACTATACACTATACTACCATCTGAAAAAATAAAGATACTACAATGTGGGTGATTGAAGATAGGAGCGTGACATACGCCTCCTCAAATTACTCAATCATTGGGTAATTTCCGTTTTTTCTAGAATTTCATGTAAAATCCTTGACGTTCCCTGATTTTTCCTGAATTTGCAGAATGTAGACGTTTAACATGTTATGATATATCTCGGAATAGTGTGTTCGTAACACTTGCCAAGGATGGGGTGTCTATGAATCAGTGGCGTATGGTGGTTGTGTTCCAAGGCATGCAATATAAGCTCTGACTATACACTTTGAGGCACGTGGACTAAATGTGTCTGCCTGTCATATCCAATAAGCATGTGTTGTGTAGACCGAGGTGTATTATTGGACAATACGCTCCTTGCCTCTTGCACGCTATTGGAAGAAAAGTGTACCTGCTCCTACAATTCTAATGGTCCCACGGACAACTCTGTGTTGAGTACAGTCATTGCTTATCACCGAATGCCTTGGAGCACGACCAAGATACGCCACTGCTATGTATGATGATTAGGGCATGACGCTGGTTTTTGTGGACAAACACAGGAGTCCGCGGGCGTGTGTTACGAGACCGATCATGCGTCTCCAGATTCAGGTCGGTGCGAGCTCCCTCCAGGCGCTCCTAACCTCGTTTATGCGTGGACTTCCACTTTCTAGGCGCACCCAAGTAACCGCGGGGAGAGGAAAGAGGGGGAGGTGCCAGACGTCCATGGCATTGCGACAGCCGCGACGTCTCACTACCTCTCCGCGATTCACGGACGTTGTAAATAGACACCTGGATCATTTCGTTTAGGTTTGGCCGTATGGTAAGTGGGCTTTACATCCCGTCGACGGTGATATCGTTAGAGACAGTGACACACGGCTTGGTACAATGACAGCTTGGTACAATGACACCTCGGTACAATGACGGGAGTTACGGAGGAGTCGACCATGATCGTTCATTTATTTCAAACAATTGCAAATAACTGAAACATTTTTTTTACTAAATGATTTGAAAATTTGAGACTACGTACAGTCATACGATACACAATTTTGCCAAAGCGTTTTTTTTAAATAATGTACCGTTTGCTAGTAAAAATTATTTTTGCTTAATTTTGCCTTATTTAGACCACAAAGTATGTGATATTTCAGGGGCAGAAATCTAAAAATCAGTTTGGTGTATTGCAACAGAAAAATTCAGACACAGAAGATCATATATAAATCTTAAAACTGCAAGAAGAATTTTTGATGTATGTTTTAATTTGCGTTAAAAAATATTTTCGAAACCACAGCAAAACTAAAGAGCGACGCCTTAAGAAACCATCCCAGCACTAGGATAGAGTGATTTCTGAAAACACTGGAAAACCGAATTCTGGACGGCAAAACCGAGGGTCGAACCTGGGTCCACCCAAATGCTAGGTGAGATATTTACCGCTGTTCAAACACTCTCGGCTCGTCGCCAATTTTTATTATATGTAAGTTATGTAAAAAATTGTTATAGAAAGGTTACCCGAGGACAGGCCATCGCACATCCGATTTAGCCCTACAAACGCGAAGTTTCGGAATATGAAAGACGGGATAAACGCGAGTGCCCAGATAAAACCTTCTAACTACTTATCCCACGTGTGAAAAACAGGGATCGATACTATGACAATCTAAACTGTATCACTAAGGACCTGCCAATTTTATATGCACATTGTAGCAACAAATTACTGTACTTAGTCCCGTCTTGCGCTCAGAAATATCTTACGTATCTCACTACTACTACTTTGGTCTGCATGTTATAGGTCCAGTTTAAAATTATGACCAGTCCAATCATAAGTCTGTGTTTACTTGACGTGAAACACATGAAAATTGGCAATAAAAATGTTAATTGTCTATATTGATTCACTAAATAAAACGTCGATCCCACATATATGTGGTTGCCAACTTTATGAGCAACAAATTTGTCCGAGTGACACATTCATTTAGCATAATTTTTGCGGTGTAATTTAATGTACAAAATTCTGAAGTCCGAGATGCACAATCAAAACTATATCACTTTAGCAAAAATTTTGCCCACCAAAGTTGCAAGAACAAATTTAGAGGCTAGCTATTTTTATATTTCCCACAATAGATGCCTTCAATGTATTTTTTTATATAATGCACATTAGAATTAACGTAATTTCCCACGTACGACACATGAAAGTGCCGGAAAATTTTTACTTCTTAAATGTAATAACTACAGCTGCCTTTTTGGCTTTCGAATCGAACTTCACCCAAGGGAGCAGCGTTTATTTCGAAAGTACTCGTTTGACGGCATCTAGAGTTATGCCCGAGGCATCGCCAGAGGTTCACGTGTGTTGTCATGCAAAGGAAGTTTAAAAGCAGGCTGCGCGTGGCACAATGTCCGTTACAACAGCTTTTATTATCTGTTAAATATAGTGAACTGCTGTGTCGTCTATCATTGGTTAGCGGTAATGATGTGCTACTGTAGATCTATTTGGAAGTACTTGCTAGCCTGGTTATAAGTAATATCGATTTCCCTCATTATTTGTGGCTTCAGTGCATCAGACCGGGTTCCGTTTGGCAGACATAGTCAAACAAATGGTTACGTAATACGATTACAATTCTTAACTGATGATGTATGTTGTAGTTACGTAATTAGAATTAAATCTGTGATAAAATTATTGTACGTGAAACACTTTGACTTCTTAAAGTTTTACCACGCAAATTTAATTTTTAACAGAGATGATGGTTTATCGCGGGAAAACTTGACTGTTTGTTGGGTTTCAACGCACGTTCAGATTACCAGAACATTACTGGCTTTCGCTTGTACGTGGGGCTGTTGCCCTTTTTGTCTGAGCCAAAGAGAATCTCGCTATTGTACTATTTTATGTCTGTCATCGGTCTGCAGACAACTACGTTGTGTCATACGTGTGTAACCCAATAATACATGTCACAAGTAACTACAGTGTTTTCAAGGGTATGTTGGCACAGAACATTTTCCTCATATACCATTATATCTAATTATTACCTAAGAATTAAGTAAGGGAATGGATTTCAAATAGTTGATTTAACTATATATTCCTTTCATTCGGACTGTGCTGAACTTATGTGAAATCTGAGAAAGTATCGAAACTTGCTCGAAAAGAATCACGGACTCCCATGATATCTTGTCACATACACAACTGGTCGATCTCTGGACAATGAGGCAATGAAAATAACAGGCAGTACGTTTATACGGTCTCCCGAAAGTTTCGTTTGGGAAATCAAATTTCGAAACCAAGGACCGGACAAGCACCAAAATGAGAAACTGAGTTCCTGAAACTTGTATTTCGTCAACGAGATATGGCGGAAAATAACAAGCGTCAAAACATTTACAAAATATAGTACGTTTTATTTTGATTACGAACAAGAATGAAAATGTTAGAAAAATCTGTTAGGCCCATATCAAATACTTATTTTAAGACACATATACTATTTTATTGACGTATTCAAACATAATATTTTTTAACCTTAGTTTAACTTCAGTGAGCTGGAAAACATTTATTTTAGAATAACGATGGCAATATTATCATATATGAATCATTTAAGTTTTAAAAAATTTGTTCTCTAACTGATCATCGTAGTTGAAACTCGTTACCCCTAACACTCTAGTTCCGCTGTTTATACCACATATGAAACGTAACTTTTGTCAGGCAACTTGAATTACAATCTCAGGTTTCCTTTAACAACGAAATATGTTGTTTACACAGCACTTATACAACAGTTTCCCGAACCCATGTTTCCCAAGATGAACACTATACATGTACTGAGAATATACACATGACTGTGGAGATACCTGGCAGGTCTCTAAACCCATTGCGCATCCGGGTCATTGCATGTGAGGAAGACTCAAACACTTCCTTCGTAAGTTGTTTGTAAACACGGCTGCCCAAGTACGTGAAAAAAAAATCACGTTTGTTGTCTTTCAAAGAATCCCGGATACGCGAGCGCTACTGTTTCATAAGCGACGCATACTATTCGTGTTCCCTGAGCCAACTTCGTTGAATCCTTGACCTTGAAGGAAAAGCGTGGGAGCCGAAGACGGATCGTGGCATCCTACCCATGGTAGGGAAGTTCGCGTGCTACACCGCAAATCTGGCACGACGGGATTACAGCATATCAAAGTATACAGAAGCGAAATGACTTGGCCTCAGACTAAATAGTAATACAGACGTGAAATGACGTCGCGGCTCATTTGATACGGGCGAACTTGGCCGCTTTATTGGCTGCTAGAGGTTGTTGATACCAGCCCCGTGTATTTTTGGCTCCTGCATGTTAATACAGGTTTCCTATTGGCCTAGCTGCCGGCTAGCAGAGCATCTGCGTTGAGTTAAAAACAGCCAATCACTGAACATGAAGCAAAGCTGCATATGCGCACATGAAGCATTGGAGAAAAAAAAAGTTGCACAATTATTTTCACTGAAAATCACCAGCTCTACATATGACACATAATATAATACCAACGCAAATATGTTTTAGAATTGGCCCAACCACATACTCATTATGTTGACAGATATACGAGGTTCTTCGATAAGTATCTCAGTTTTTTTTTTTGTGACGCTCCACGCATGTACGCGAAACTTCCAACAGCTTCGGAATTCTCGTACTCGGTAGTTTTGATATCTGCCCATGTTCGTAATCTCTGTTTACGTTCCAGACGTCTTGGTACGCGCGATAGCACGAATACTTGGCCCGCTTCCGCGCGCGTACGCGCACTATCTCCTCCATCTAACGAGCGCGTAATGAAAGAATTGTTAGTCGAACAGCATGGAAAAAGAACCCTTATCGCAGTCGCTTGTTTGCCCAAGTAGGCTACAGCTATCACTTTTGAATCTTAGATTTTCACGAAAAAGTTTTTGCGCCTGCTTCTTCGAATGCCGTACAACTCTGCTTCGTGCCTGTAGATGACGACTTCTTTTAATGTGTCAGTCAGGACAAGGACTGCAACACCGTGCGTCTTTTATTTGTGGGAAGATCTCCAAGATGAATGAGAGTTAAAACATTTAATCAATGACCTTGAATCAAAGTTGCAGATTTGCAAGTAAGATATTAAAACAATTAGAGCAAAATTACTCCCGCAAAAATCTAGCACCCCTAACTGTCGCCAATATTACAACTCCCATAAAACCGCGATTTTCGCCTAGTCATGTAAGAGATGTTTAGTCTACACATTATCGTAGTACTATAAATTAGGTAAACTGAATTCGACATCTGTGAAGTTCCCTTTGGAACTGCAAATGCACGTGATCGAAGTGGTGGATGAATTTTGGGTTGCAGTTATTTGTTTCAACCAAATCATGATTAGAGACCTGAAAAACTCGCGTTCTCATTTTGTACAAGCTAGGATTCCATCAACTGTATATTTGTGTCACTTTCGCAATTGGCCTTTGACATATTTGACACTTCCTGGAAGTCGCTGATCCAATAATAGAAAAGTAACCAATACAGAGCTATATCACTTTAACAGCAAGCCGCTAATGAGCATCTGCTGTCTGCCTTATTTCACAGATATTCTTGCAGGCTAGCCTAAAGGTCAGTGAACTCGCGAATTTTTCCGGTCTCCAATCATGATTTATGAGTAACATTTGTGTAGACCATTGCTAGAACCATGAGTGAGTGAGTGAGAGATTTTGGTAAGCGCACAATATCAAGCTCTTAAGTCCTAGTGAAGGGTCACATGAGGTGAGAAGGGGCGGGGAAAACGGGAGATCCCCGAGAAAAACCGGCACGGTTCCCACACGCGAATGCCCGGGGATCGACTCGGCCGGGAATCTAACCCGGATCGCCTTGGTAAGAGGCGAATTTAGAGCCGTGATTTTGTGGCGAAAAGCATTTTGCACTATTTGGCACATCCGCATCTCTGTTTAACGGTCAGTGATTGAATGTTCTAGCTTTCACTTATCTCGATGTTATACTGGCATATCACAGATGTATGGTGTCACAAAACTTTATTCTGATTCGTTCAGCCAAAGAAGAGACATTTCTGAACAAAAGTACGCTACCAATAACCATGAACCACAAGCTGACTGTTTGAACGTGAGACATTGAAACAAAATAGTTCAACAATCTTTTCGCGGCCAAATTGTGGCTCTACACATTGTATATGGGCTAAATTTAATTACTCGTATAATGTGCATGATGCAATCGCACGAAATTCAGGTGCACGGCTGCAGTCGTATCACGTTCCGATTCTGTACACTTGATCAGTCTATACCCGGCGGAGTCAAGGCGATGGAGTGGTTTTCCCCGGTTCGACGCGGGGTATCCTCCGGCGGATTGCCTTGTTGGAAGTGAATGTCACGAACCACAGTACTGCCGTAATCGCCGAGTTTTACTCCCAGCCACGAGGAACGACAACGAACCAAAACACGTCACCCAGCGTCTCTTTCTCTATCGTCTTGTGCAGGCGTGTGTGCTTGTGTCTTACAACAGCTGGAACGCAGAAGATAAATCAACATGATTAAAGCAAACTCGAGCAATACGGCGGCAATCAGCAGCTGCAGTCGTACACGCCAGGATGAAGAGCCAACAGGGAATCTTCCACGGTACACAATGGCCAACCAGAGTCTCGTACAGTCAAAAACCGACTAAGTATGTTTGCTCTTATGTGACATTGCTAAGATATTTCTGTAGATGATTGTTTATAGCGCGAAAACTTGACTGTTTGCTCGGTTCTTACGCATTTCAGTTTATCTGAAGATTACTGGCTTTCGCTTGTGCGTAGAGCTGTTACCCTATTTGACTGAGTCTATAAGAATATCGCTATATGACTATTATTGTTCTACAAACAGCTACGTTGTGTCAGACATGCATCAGCCAATCATATGTGTTGCAATTAACTACAGTGTTTTCAAGGGTATGTTGGCACACATCATAATCGCGATATACCATCAAATCATCTCTAACCATGTTCAATCTGTCTACCTATCGTGTATCTGTTTGTCAGGCAACATTAGAAATTATCAACCCTTAAGGAGGCTGCAGTGTCCGAATGGTGAGATTACTCGTCTCCCACCAAGATTGTCCATGTTCGATTCCCGACGAGGTCGGTTCCCGGTCTTTCGCATGTGAGAATCGTGCCGAACGATGCCGCTGATGGTCGGCGGGTTTTCTCGAGAATTCCCTTGATTCACGGCGCCGCTCTATACTCACATCATGTCACCCCTCACCAGCGCTATATACCTCGATGTTGAGTGCTGACCAAAATCTCTCTCTCCACTAACGCAACCCTTACAGTCGTTGTCCAAATGTAGATGACAATTTCACAAATTGAAAATTAACGGGCCAGGATGTTCTCAAAAGCAATCCACCGCCTAATATTGCATACGCCACTTACTTTCGTCAGTTCACTTTCACAGTCAGTGATTAGCGACATTGGATTTTCATGAAAATATTTTTACTTCAACTTGTAACAGTGCCTTGCATGAACACATGACCAGTGATTTGCTGTATTAACCACTCACCTATTAAAGGGCTATCCGTAAATCACATCCATGTACTGTTTTAGTGCCTTCATTCTTACTGATGTAGTCAAATAAGCGATATGCTGTGAATAACTACGAAGCAAAGCTACAAATTTTGACGATAGGCACTGAAACAAAAAATCCATGGTTTCTACCAGTAATACCAACACAACCTACACTCTCCATCGGTTCGACTGCAAATTCCTGTGTACACTCTGTTCTCAGATACTTGTACATTGGCTGCTGCTCCAGTGAGTGGTAATTTGTACATCTTACAGGGTAGCGCGGGAGTCAGTGAGTGTGTTCATGAAGGTTTACAATGCTGTCGTTTTAGAGACCCCAAGGATGTGCTTAATGAACACAGAAAGGTAGAGACCGGAAAAATTCACGTGTTCACTGACATGTAGGCTAGCTTCCAAGAACATGTGTATATTCAAGCAGACATTATCTGCTCACTGGCTGCTCGATGACGCAGTGATATGGGCCTGCATTTAGTTGCTTCTGTACTACTGGCTAAGCGACTGCCAGGAAGTGTCAAATAAGTCACGGGCCAATTGCGAAAGTGGCACGAACTTACAGTTGCTGGAATTCTAGCTTAGGGCCAAAGAAAACACGGGTTTTTCAGGTCTCTACAAATAGGGCTTTGAAGTCTAACGTGTCCTCTAATTAAATGGCTAAGTCGTATCGATTTTGAGTTTATTCCTTGAACAAGAATTGTGTAATGTACATACAATTTTCTTTAATAATTTAACTGTGTCTGCGCGTCGAATTTTTGTAATTGGATCAAATGAGTATGTACCGGGACGGGGAGCACGCACGCACGAAGGTACCCCCCCCCCCCCGCTCTCTCTCTCTCTCGCTCGAAACTTGCTCAATCGTCTTTAAGGGGACATTTAATATTAGAGGACTCATTTTAAAACGACCTCGTTCATGAAAAAATATCGCTTCTAATCAAATAATCCGAAGTTCAAGCATGTGACTCTGATTTTTATTATCGCTGTAGATATGCTTACAGGTGCTGCGTGCGTTAATGGCAGAGATAAAGTTCACTTTAAGCCGGAATCGGAGACTACACACTGATTCTTTTTTTTTTAATGCCTACACTCTAAATCTGAATTAGTGTATATTAACTGGTACCAGTTGTTTAACTTGCTCCATTTGTAATCGGTAGGGAGACGGAAATTTCGAGGGTTCAACAACCTACCAGCTAGACTCCAAAGACCTACGTGCATTCCGTCCTCGAATACTTGTTCATTAGATGTTGCTCCAGTGAGTAGCCAATTGTACATCTGTTTTGTTTAATGCTGAAGCAATCACGAAGGTAACTCACATGTACTAGAGTTTGAAATCTAACTTCTTCTCTGAAGAATTATTCGTGAAATTTCTGAACCTCTTGTAATCAGTGAAAACCAAGTTTTTAGGGAAAGGCAGCGGTATTCAATGTGACAACCCAGCAGACCACGAAAATATTCGCGCTCTACCAAAGAAAGGTTGTTTCTGCTTAACTTTAAGAAGCTCAGTGTTATTGTTTGGCTAGAGACAAATTTCGCCGGTAATTTCGCTGGTGTCGGCAAAAAGACAGCTTCACAGACATAAGAGAAAATAACAGATGGAACATTATCATGCAATACTTAGGTCAAGATGACTGATTATTAAGGCCACGATTTTATTGCGAAAAGATTTTTGCAACATTTGGTTTCAATGCGTCATGTGCACATCCGCAGCTCTGCTACATCGTCTGTGATTGGATGATTGTACACTCATTTACCTTAGGAAATTGCAGACGTACGGAGTCACAATTATCTTATTCTGATTGGCGCAGTCAAATGAGAGACGTGTCTGAACAGAGACACGCTGCCAATAACCATGAAGCATAGATGCCGATGTGCACGTGAAACACTGAAGCAAAGTGGGGCAAAAAAATTTTCGCGACAAAATCGTGGCCCTACTAATTAACCTTGTAACAATATGGAGGGATGCAATGTGTGTGTGTGTGTGTGTGTGTGTGTATATATATATATATATATATATATATATATATATATATATATATATATGGAGAATTGAGGTATTGGTTCGAAAACCCACAGCCATGTTTTTACTAGAATATTCATCTCCCCCTTCCGTCACTAGGCCTCACACCCCTCGTCATGAAACACACGCGATGCTTCATCTACATGTTTCTCTAATCTCTGCTATTTCACGCTGCCGCTTATGGGGGAACATTCGTCCTTCGGCAATGTTCGGTTTTACACCAGAAGTTCTCTTCATAAGCGCCAGCATGAAATAGACACCTTTCCGGCACAAACGCTACTAGTGGTACAAATTGCCTCTTGCGAAATTCATTCACAAGAAATTCGTGTATCCCTCCTAGCCTTTAGAAGAATTAACCATATAACTAAGGCTATGGATTCACTGGGTTCAACAAACAGACCATCATCAGGGAGAATCATAGCAATGGTAGTGCACGAATTCCTGGTCTTATGGCCTTTGTTTGCAAGTTTGTCGCGTCGAAGGCTGTGCATTTCACCTACAGACGGCTATGATCTAACACGATGACCACGTTGCTAGTATCTTGAGTGCAAAAAGTATCCATTGCTGCAGAAACCTCAAGACACTTGGATTTTGCTGTCTAGGTGAGATATAGCTTCTTTGTCGAGAAGAGTAAGTATTTTATGGCGAGAGGCAGGTCAAGCACTACAGTATATGAAGCTGTAAAAACGTCAGAGAGGCTTATATAACAGTGATGAGAAGGCAGGTATCTCACCACTAGGAATATTTATGAAGATGCTGAAACGCCATTTGTGGTGAGACGTTATAGCCGACACCTTGACCCGGGTCATAATAAAACAGAACATAACGGACATAATTAGCCTGCACGTCTACCCACACTAGTGTTCTGAAGTGCACTAAACATTCGAAGAATTCCTTTACGTATAAGCAGAGCCACGATTTTATGGTGAAAAGATTTTTGCAACATTTGGTTTCGATGCGTCATGTGCACGTCTACACACTGTAAAAAAAATTTTGGTAAATTTACTCTACATGTAATGGAAGCATATTACCTCTACAAGTGAGGGAAAATTACTCAACATGTGTCAAGGAAAGTTACTCAACTGGTAATGTAATTTTTCATTACGTATTTGCGCAAGATCTCTAGGACAATTTGACATAACGCGCGAGCGAAACTTCCGAGTGGTTTGTGTGGC